>WNWK01035217.1:0-19925 GCA_009830355.1 Cherax destructor | reverse complement strand
TCACTCACAAACTTTTCAGCAGCACTTTGCCCGAATTTGGCTGCCTCACCATGCCTTACAACACTGTGTATGCCACTATGTTTCCTAAATCTGTCAAACCAGCCTTTGCTGGTTTTAAAAATCACTCACATCAGCACTGGTTCCAGGCAATGTCTTGACAAGATTTGGGAAACCCGCCTTGCCTTTTCACAAATTATTGCCATAGAAACACTATCACCCGATATCTGTTTTTCGTTGATCAACCCCCCGCCAACAACTTCTCAACCTCATCCACTGTTTTTTTATCTATTTTTGGCAAACATGTCAACACCTTTTGCAACATCAGTTTCCCTTTTATTTCTTTTCTCTTTGCCAGGATAGAGGTGATAGTAGATTTGTTTTTGTTGTACATCCTGGCAAGCTCACTCACACGTACGCCACTCTCATATTTTTCTACTATCTCCTTCTTCAGTTCGATGGTGTTCCTCACTTTCTTTACCACAGGGGTGCCACTAGGAATCTTCTTTGGACCCATGGTGACTTATGTTTCACAGTGACAAGCACTAAACACAATAAAATTATTGTGAAATACTTGAATGAGCACGCTGGGAAATATTCACTCAAGGATAAACAAAGCTAGACTGGCTCACGGCGCCTGCGCAGGGAGGCGCAAGCGCGGTCAGGTGGACAGGTTTGGTACGCGGCCGATAGTGGGAAATGGCCAATTGTCGGGAAAAATTGGGCCGAAAAACGATCGAAAGTCGAACCGGCCGATACTCAGACCGACCGAACTCGGGGTCCACTGTATATGGACGTGTAAGTAGTTGATTTCCTGTGTAACTTGGTTATGATTGTGATCAGATATAGACATATAAAAGTTCATTACCTTTGTACCCTTTAACCCTTTCAGGATCTGTGCCATAGTTCTACGGCTTTAAGTTGAGGGCCAAACCGTAGTTCTACGCCATGAGCTGAGTTCACTCAGATAAGCTGTGAGTGGTAAATTTGGGCCTAGATATGAGAGAATACATCTATGTGGTAAGTGTGCACCACATAAAACAAATCCTGCAGCACACAGTGCATAATGAGAGAAAAAAAACTGAGACCGTAATTTTCGATTAAAACCGCGACTTTGCAGTGCTTTTTCGTATGCTTTTTATAGTTGTATTTGTGATTTCTTGGTATCATTTGATAAAATGGGATATATTACAGAAATAAAGATGATTTTGATTGGTTTTAGTACTGGAAATGGCTTGAAACTGAGCTCAAAGTAGTGGAAATGTTAAATTTTTGTCGATGTTCAATCAATCAATCAATCAATCAATCAACTTTATTTCTGATAATATTACAAAGTGGGGTTTACATATTATGTATGTTGTTTATAAATTTGCTGAAATAATTATTACAATTATTACAAGAAGGCCAATAATATGCCTAGGAATGCCTAGACATTTCAGGCAGCCTTATACTAGACATACTCTATAGTGACACAATAATTATACTGGTATTAAGGTTAGGTAATTGTAGTGATTAACTAGGTTTACAAAATTAAGGTAGTTAAAAATTTAAGAATTTAACAAATAGTTTACAGTGGTCCCTCGGTTTTCGCCGAAAATTTGCTCCAGAATGCTGCTCAAGTGCCATTACCAAACGAATTTACTTCCTTAAGAAATAATGTCACGTAGGTTAGTCTATTTCAGACCCCCCAAAAATACACTTGCAACAGCACTTACGAAAATACACTTACATAAATGTTTGAGTTTGGAGATGCACGAAAACCGAGGGACCACTGTATATATTAATGGAAATGGTGACGTGTTGGCATGATACAGTTTCTATATTGAAGTGTCTTAGGCAAACTTATGACTAGCTTAAGAATTATGAAGCAATAGTTGTATTAGAATTTTGGTTACAGTCATGTGCAAATTAACCCTTTGGGGGTCGACAGGCCCTCTCCCAAACTTGTTCTCAGGGTCGAAAATTTTTGGAAAAAAATAAATTATTTTTCTTATGAAATGATAGAGAATCTTTTCCGATCAAAACGACATCAAAAGTATGAAATTTGATGGAAAACTTACGGAATTATGCTCTTGTAAAGTTATCGGTCTCGACGATATTTACGCATTGGCGATTTCGCCCACTTTCAGCCTTATTTTTAACCAATTCCAATGTTCTAGTCTACTAAAATCATAGCTATTTCACTAGAACTACATTTTGTCTATCGATTGAGTACAAGAAACTGCCCATTTATCAATTTCAACTACCCAAAAAAGTGGTCAGAAAATGGCAATTTGGCCAATTTCTCACAAATTTCAAAGGATGATAATTTCAAAATGGAGTCCAGAATAAACAAGGCAGACATTACTGGCACTAAAATAACATCTTCTCTGTTCATTAGTCACGTCTCCAGGCCCTCTTATATTCCTTTTGCTTTTCATTTTGAATTTTTATTCTCACAAAAAATAGAAGATTAACTGTTATGTATTCAACTGCATCATTGTAAAAATGGTATAAATAATATCAGCACACATGTGCAAGAATATTAGACTCGCCAGTTGATGTGTATTGGACGCATCGTGTGATTGGTTTACTCTTGAACATCGGCAAAAATCAAACATTTTCGCTATTTTGAACTCAATTTCAAGGTACTTGTCATCGTCAAACCAATCAAAATCATCTCTATTTCTGTAATATATCTTCCATTCTATCATATGAGACCAAGAAAACGAGAATACATCAATAAATACCATACGAATCTAGACTGCAAAGTCACTTTTAAATGAAAAAAACGGTCAGTTTTTTTTTCTCATTATGCACTGTGTGCTGCAAGAATTTTTTTATACTGTGCACACTGACCATACAGACCCATACTTTCATATATAGGCTTACCAGCCGTTTCCCGCTTAATTTGAGGCCGCTAGAATTTACACATACTAGTACGGCACCGACCCCAGCTCGTAAAACGTACTAGTACGGCACCGACCCCGAAAGGGTTAAGGGGAAACACAGATATCAATAAGTGTATTTTGCTGGGGATATGGGCAAGATAAAGTAGTTTTCATGGTTAGCTATCGGTTGGGTGCGTAAGTGAGATAAGATGTTTCTTAACGATGCTTTTGAAGATGGAGGTTGTGTCAGCAGTTCTAGAGTTTTCAGGCAGGAAGTTCCAGATTTTAGGCCCTTTTATGTACAGTAGATCGTCATTTAGCACGGTAGTTACGTTCCTGAAAATGTCGTGTTAGATAATTTTGTGTTATATAATTAAAAGAACTTATGGGAAAAATAGGGTTACATTTCTGGGAGTCCCAAAAGCCAAACAAGTTTTTTTTAGACCAACAGATCTTACAAAAATAAAAGTGAATATGTAATTGTAGTTCATTATCGTGATGTATTATGTTGTTTTTACTGCTTAAGACTACAAATGTAACAGAAATAATAGTATTTACCTTAAATTGTGGGTGCTGGTGTTTGTGGATGATTGTGAAGAGAGTGGAGAGTTATGCTGTGGCCCTACTGGGCTGAGGTGGATAGTAGACGCTCTGGAACTGAAGTCGATGGTTGTTCTGAGTGTCTAATTTTAAGTCATTCAGTAAATCAGTCACGTCAATCAAATCATTCAGTAAGTCAGTCAAGTCATTCAGTAAGTCAGTCAAGTCATTCAATAAGTCATTCAGTAAGTCAGTCAAGTCATTCAGTAAGTCAGTCAAGTCATTCAGTAGGTCAGTCAAGTCATTCAGTAAGTCAGTCAAGTCATTCAGTAAGTCAGTCAGTCATTCAGTAAGTCAGTCAAGCCATTCAGTAAGTCAGTCAAGTCATTCAAGTCATTCAGTAAGTCAGTCAAGTAGTTAAGTCATTCAGTAAGTCAGTCAAGACATTCAATAAGTCAGTCAGTCATTCAGTAAGTCATTCAATAAGTCAGTCAAGTCATTCAGTAAGTCAGTCAAGTCATTCAGTAAGTCAGTCAAGTCAGTCAGTAAGTCAGTCAAGTATCAGTAAGTCAGTCAAGTCATTCAGTAAGTCAGTCAAGTCATTCAGTAAGTCAGTCAAGTCATTCAATAAGTCAGTCAATCATTCAGTAAGTCAGTCAAGTCATTCAATAAGTCAGTCAGTCATTCAGTAAGTCAGTCAAGTCATCGTAGTCAGTCAAGTCATTCAGTAAGTCAGTCAAGTCATTCAGTAAGTCCAAGTCATTCAGTAAGTCAGTCAAGTCATTCAGTAGTCAGAGTCATTCAGTAAGTCAGTCAAGTCATTAGTAGTCAGTCAGTCTCAGTAAGTCAGTCACTTCAGTAAGTCAGTCAAGTCATTCAGTAAGTCAGTCAAGTCATTCAGTAAGTCAGTCAAGTCATTCAGTAAGTCAGTCAAGTAAGTTAATTCATTCAGTAAGTCAGTCAAGTCATTCAGTAAGTCAGTCAAGTCATTCAATAAGTCAGTCAGTCATTCAGTAAGTCAGTCAAGTCATTCAATAAGTCAGTCAGTCATTCAGTAAGTCAGTCAAGTCATTCAGTAAGTCAGTCAAGTCAGTCACTAAGTCAGACAAGTCAGTCAGTAAGTCAGTCAAGTCAAGTCAGTAAGTCAGTCAGTCAGTCACACAAACTTATACACACACAACCCGCCAGACTAACACTCTTCGCAGCACAAAAATAGTGTTAGGCTTGCTGACACTAATAATGCTCTTTTCTGTCATGTCAGAGATCACAGTCATCCTATTGATTTTTCTTCTGCTAAAACTGTCTACCCTACGTCCAACTTTCACAGTCGCCGTCTGGTTGAATCCTCCCTTATACACAACTTTCCCTGTATGAATCTTAGCCCTGGCTTTGTCTCTGTAGATGCTTTCCTCTCCCATTACATTGTTAAATGCTCCAAATTTCAGAACACCCGTGACTTAACCTGATTCCTTCCCCTTCTATCTCTTCCCCCTTCTCTTTCTCCTTTCTCCTCTGTGTTTTCTTTTGCCTTGTAGTATTTGTCCTTCTTTATTTTATTTTAATTTCATTTTTTCCCCTCTGTGTTGTTGTCCTTACCCTATGTGGGCCACCAGCTTCATTGCAGTGCTCCTTTCCTAGAATATGACTGACTCCACTACTACTACTACTACTACTACCACTACTACCTCCATTATTACCCCTCCACCACTTTCTTGTGCCCTCCCCTGTCTGCCTGCCTATAAATACCCCTTCTTCCTGTCCTGTGTATTAGTGTGACTTTGTAAATGGTCCAAGTCAGACCGAAACGTCGTCGTAAGCTCCTCTCTTTTTTATATGTGCGGGTTGTGTGTGTATTGTTCCAGTCACGGTATTGTGCCTTTTTTTGTTATTTACACAAACTTTTGTTTACATATTTTTATGTGTACAAAGTAACATTTCATTACGGCTACAGGTTATGTCTTGTCTAATATCTTTGTTTTCTTCGTTAATTCAAGATCAAAACACAATTCACTCTCTCTCATTCTTCACAAACACAGCCTTCTTGTAGCAGAGGACTTTTTTTTGATGCGTATGAAATACATACGAATGCTGGGATGGTGGGGTCCGGGGTGGCTGGGGAAGGCGGGTGGTGTCCACTGAACCACAACAAGGCGGCTGCTTGTGGGAATAGTTATTTGTTTTTCCTTCCCGCAAACTGTAAGTAAGTTTATTCAGGTATACACAGATACAGTTACGAAGATTATCATACATAGCAGCATATGTATGTGTAGAGAACCTAGGATAACCCAAAAAAGTCAGTGACTTATTTCCATTCTGTCTGACTTTTTTTGGGGTTATCCTAGGTTCTCTACACATATGCTGCTATGTATGATAATCAATGTAACTGTACTCACCTAATTGTGGTTGCTGGGGTCGAGACTCAGCTCCTGGACCCGTGTATCTAAATAAACTTACAGTTTGCGGGAAGGAAAAACAAATTCCCTTTTCCTCTAAGCACGAGGATTGGGCTTACACTTGAAATCACCTGATGCATTACCGAAAAGGAGCAAGGTGAAGCGATCCTTTGCTGTCTTGAAGCCTGGTGCACTTTTCTCTTGCTGACTGATATAAGTTCGTGTTGGCATTTTCTTCCAGAAAACACTTCTCTCATCAGCATTAAACACTTGATGTGGCTCATAGCCACCCTCAGTAGGACCCCCACTGACTCAATGGTTTAACCCACCACAGGCTACCGTGCGTTCAAAAATTTTCCTCCACGAACCGTGTAATATCATTTTACGTCGTGTTAGATAATAATGTGCCGCAATTCTTCAATCATGCAATAGCCATAATGTGCAACATAATCTCGTGCTAAATGACGATCTACTGTACATTGAATTTTTGTATAAATTTAGTCAGACACGGGGAATGTCAAGAGTAAACAAATGACCTCACACATTTAATACACGCCAGCTGGTGGGTCTAATATATGTTCACAAATGTGGTGATTTTATTTATACAATTATTACAATATTGCATAATAGTAAATCTTCCATTTTTTGGTTTGAATAAAAATTCATTATGTGAATAAAAAATAAAAATGGAATTCATTTGTAAAGACTGAAAAACGTAACTAATGAACAGAGGAAATGTTAGTTTAGTGCCAGGAATGCCTGCATTGTTTATTTTGCACCCTATTTTGAAACTGGAATATTTTGAACTTTGTGGTAAATTGGCTAAATTATCAATTACCGATCACTTTATTTTGTAGTTGAAACAGTTGAATGAGCGATTTTTTGTGCTCAATCGATAGAATAGAAGTAATACTAGCGAAATAGCTAAGAATTTGGTCGACTGGAATAATGTAATTGGCTTAAAATGGGAGTCAAAGTCGGCAAAATCGCTGATGCGTAAATACCGCTGACGCGTCAAAATTCGCGAGAGCATAATTTCGTCAATTTTCCATCAAATTTTGTACTTTTCGTTTTATTACCTTCAGAAAAAGGTTCTCTACTATTTCATAAGAAAAAATAATAAAAAAAAAATTGAAAATTCTTGGACCCTGGTGCACTTTGAAATTTGGCCTCTGGACCCTGAAAGGGTTAACAAATCCACTATACCAATGCAAACATAGGCTAAATGCTCTCAAAGCTGTTGCTGGCTACAACCCCAACTATGGTGCTGTGAGAATCGTGAGAATGATGTACATAGCCTATGTTAGGTCCTTAATTGATTATGCTGCTCCCATGTTGATATTAGCTAGAGAAAGTTCTCTCCGACCCTTGGAGTTAATGCAAAATGAAGCTCTCAGACTTATTCTTGGCTGTCCCAAATCTACAAAGGTTCTTAATATGAGGAAGGAGCTTGGTATTTCTAGTATCAGTGATACGATTGTTGAGATTAACACTGTACTTGGTATTAGAATGTTAAGAAATGAACCACACACTGTCACAATGAATCTTACTAAATGTCTAGAATGGATTGTGAAAACATGCAATTACATTAAGTTTTATAACCTGCATGAACTGTATCACTGTAGACAACAAGAGCATTTCACCCTCCATGGAAGAAGTGTTCATTAAATATAACATACCTGCAAGTCCCTCCCAAGAAGTTCATTGCTAGTAATCCCTTCCTTAAATCAATTGTTAAAGCGACTGCTCAAGAAGAAATTTCTCACCTTGCTGATAGTAATAAGTTATCACAAGTTATATTCACTGATGGATCTAAACAGGAGTCTTCTGGCAGGGCTGCATCTGCTCTTGTTGCCACCTCCAGAGTTAAGAACAATAATAAATCTGTTGAACTAGGCATAAGAATTAACAACTAGGCGTCTACACTGCAAAATGAATTGTCTGCAATCCTAATGGCACTAAAGCTAACTTATGACACTGACCTTGACTCTATCATCATTACTGATTCTATGTCATCACTGAAGGCTCTTGACTCATATAATGACTCCAACAACATGCTCATTGGAGAAGCCAGGTATAGATACTCAAAAATCTGGGACAAAGGAATTAATGAACAATTGCTATGGATCCCATCACACATTGGATTACTCCTTCATGATAAAGTTGATATGTTAGCCAAGAAGAGTACCCAGAAGGAGAATGTAGAATATAACTTTGGTATATCTGTGTCTAGCATTAGGAATAATATTAGGAGAGAAGTAAGTAATGAAAATAATTGCTATAGGAATGCAGTTAGAAGCCTGAGTAGATCTATAACCCACTATGATAACATGAACGTAGATAAGTACAGTCAACCCTCCGTTCTCATGTTAAATCCGTTCCAGAGGGATCTATTAAAACTGAAATCAACGAAAACTGAAGCCATTTTCCCCATAAAATAAATGTAAATTCAATTAATCCGTTTCAGACACCCAGGAGTATTAACAAATAATAATTTTTTAGAGATTAAATACAGATTTACATACAGAAAAGAATGACAAATAAATATAAAGCACTAATAACATGTATAAATGAACATTTAACATCACACTTACCTTTACTGGCGACTCTTGTTGGTGTATGGAAGACGGAGAGGAGAGAAGGAGGCGAGTTTATTGTAGGGAGGCAGGAAAAAATGCTTCATTGTGACACTAATAACAGCTCTACGGCTTATTTATCTATCACAATTCATCTAATATGACATAATAAACAACATTAATAACATAGAAACATGATATATAAAGTGGACCCCGGATTATATCATTATTTCGTTCCAGAATGCTGTTCAAGTGCTGTTACCGAACGGATTTGTTCCCATAAGGAATAATGTAAATTAGATTAGTCCTTTTAGACCCCCAAAAATACACTTACAAAAGCACTTACAAAAATACACTTACATAATTGTTCGAGTTTGGAGCAGTACGTAATCTGGGGGTCCACTGTACTCTAGAATGAATAAAATATGTCATTATGTATGAAAGGACTGGCGGTAGTTATTGTTGTTGGGTTTATAAGGGCCACTGACAATAAGCCGTATACAGTGGTCCCTCACCTAACGAGTATTCCATATAACGAGCAAATCGTGTAACGAGCACTTTTTTCGCTAAATATTTCCCTCATGTATCGAGCATTCCCTCGTGTAGCGAGCCGTACCAGACCTGTCTGCCTGCCCCGCACCTGCGCAGGACGCCAGTCTAGCATTGTTTACCATTGAGAGAACATTACCCAGCGCGCTCTTTCAAACATTCACAATACTTTTGTTGTATTTTTTGGTGGTTTAGTGATTGTCACTGAAATAAGTCACCATGGGTCCAAAAAGCTTCCTAGTGGCACCCTAGTGGTAGCATTCATGCAGGAGTGTAGCATTCATGCGGAAGTGTAGCATTCATGCAGGGAGTGTAGCATTCATGCAGGGAGTGTAGCATTCATGCAGGAGAGTTAGCATTCATGCAGGGAGTGTAGCATTCATGCAGGGAGTGTAGCATCATGCAGGAGTGTAGCATTCATGCAGGGTTAGATTCATGCGGGAGTGTAGCATTCATGCAGGGAGTGTAGCATTCATGCGGAGTGTAGCATTCATGCAAGGAGTGTAGCATTCATGCAGGTAGTGTAACATTCATGCAGGGAGTGTAGCATTCATGCAGGGAGTGTAGCATTCATGCAGGGAGTGTAGCATTCATGTAGAGTGTAGCATTCATGTAGGGAGTGTAGATTCATGCAGGAGTGTAGGATTCATGCAGGAGTGTAGCATTCATGCAGGAGTGTAGCATTCATGCAGGGAGTGTAGCATTCATGCAGGGTGTAGCATTCATGCAGGGAGTGTAGCATTCATGCAGGAGTGTAGCATTCATGCAGGGAGTGTAGCATTCATGCAGGGAGTGTAGCATTCATGCAGGGAGTGTAGCATTCATGCAGGGAGTGTAGCAGGCATACAGGGAGTGTAGCAGGCATGCAGGGAGTGTAGCAGGCATGCAGGGAGTGTAGTATTCATGCAGGGAGTGTAGCAGGCATGCAGGGAGTGTAGCAGGCATGCAGGGAGTGTGGCAGGGAGTGGGGATTCCCCTTCCAAACACTAACCCCTCCCCCTGTCGTCCTCCCTATCTTCCAGATGCCTGCAACTCTCTTCAATAAAGGTAAGTAAATGTTATTTATATTATATTTTTTGTGAATATTTTTGGGTGGAACGGATTAATTGTATTTACATTACAGTGGACCCCATTTAACGAGCAGAATTCATTCCAGAAGCCTGCTCAACTGCTATTACCGAACGAATTTACTTCCTTAAGAAATAATATCACGTAGGTTAGTCTATTTTAGACCCCCAAAAATACACTTCCACAAGCACTTACAATATTATACTTACATAATTGTACGATTTCCAGGGTGCTCGTTAGGCGGGGGTCCACTGTATTTCTTATGGGAAATAAGGTTTCAAATTACGAGCAATTCGTCTTTAGAGCTAGCTCCTGGAACGGATTAATTTCGTTAGTCGAGGGACCACTGTATATAGTGGTGGTGGTGGGTGGTAGCAGCAGGCCAGCACCACTATTCACACAAACAATGTACATAATTTATAAATAAGAAATATTTACACTTTAATTTATAAATAAGAAATATTTACACTTTATTTATAAATAAGAAATATTCACACTTATATAAATAAGAAATATTTACACTAACCTTGGAGGATATGGGGCAGAGGGCGGCTCTGGTCTCAGTGCCTCTATATTCCTCAAACAACATTGGAGTTAAGTTTCGTGTCGTCATTTTTCTATCGCTTATTCGCTTAGCTTATTTGCTACACTGTTAATGGCACTTGAACAGCATTCTGGAACGAAAAAATATCGTTAACCGAGGTACCACTGTACTTCTGGCAGTTTGGGAGACACACAGATGATGATCAAATAAATGCAAATTATGTGTCAGGCAAATGGTCACTGTCTTGAACACTATGTGTTAATTGTCCACTTATTGAGGAATATAGAGATAAACAGTATAATAATCTATGTGACATGTCAAGATATATTATTAATGAAAATAAGATACCAGAATACTAAGCAAATTTCCTAAATTTTGCTTGTAACAGATAAGTGAACTGTAGATATGTACAGTGGACCCCAAGTAATGAACACCCCGAAATCATACAATTATGAAGTATAATATTGTAAGTGCTTTGGAAGTGTATTTTTGGGGTATGACATTATCCCCTTAGGGAGTAAATCTGTTCGGTAATGGCACTTGAGCAGGCTTCTGGAATGAAGTTTTTACGTTACTCAGGGTCCCTGTAGATATAAATCCATTTGTACACCTCTAACCCTTTTGGGGCCAAGTTCCTAAGGCCTTTTTTGTATCCATATGCTCTTGCGCTATCGTCCACAGGATGGATATGGGGTGCACAACTAACTAGCCACTTGGTGGCAAAATCTAAAAATCTACCTTTGTAACTTGGTCACTATCAAAACTTTGGGGCCCAGTCCTGGACCCATTATGTACCTCTGTAATCTTTTTACCACTCTTCTCAAAAATCTACTCACTCTAAACTAAATAATCATACTGTAACTACTTTCAAACTCAATGTTATTTTCCTTAAGATAATCTCAGTTTTATATTATCATCCTCCTTAACACTTGTTGCAATTTCATATCATCATATTGTCATTTTAATAGTATAGCATCAACATATTGTAATTTGAAATAAAATATACAACTAGAATAAACTCAACCAATTTCTCTAGTATTGTCTTTTTAATAGTATAGTATTATCATATTGTAATTTGAAATAAAAAATATGCAGTCATACCTCGGTTAACGATATTAATCCGTCGAGAGGCGATCTGTAACCGAATCAATCGTTAACGAATCAATTTTCCCCATAAGAAATAATGGAAATAAAATTAATCCGTTCCAGACTTCCAAAAGTAGTAAAATAAAATATTTTTAGAACTTTTGACATTAAATAATACAGAATTTAATGAACATTAAAAGAAATTACATGTAAATATAGTACAATAACATGTCACTTACATTTATTGAAGAGTTGTTGATGTGTGGAGGATGGGAGGAGGGGAAAGGATGGAGTATAGTACTATGCTAGTGTTTGGAAGGAATCCTTCCATTAACACTCTGGTGGCAAGTTCCTTTCTGGGGTTACTGGCCTTTTCTCTTAATGCCACACTCCGCATGAATGCTACACCCCTGCATGCCTGCTGCACTCCCTGCATGAATGCCACTCCTGCATGCCTGCTACACTCCCTGCATGAATGCTACACTCCCATGAATGCTACACCCCGCATGAATGCACACTCCTGCATGAATGCTACACTCTCTGCATGAATGCTACACTCCCTGCATGAATGCTACACTCCCTGCATGAATGCTACACTCCCTGCATGAATGCTACACTCCCCTGCATGAATGCTTTCACTCCCGCATGAATGCTACACTCCTCATGAATGCTAACTCCCGCATGAATGCTCACTCCCTCATGAATGCTACACTCCCTGCATGAATGCTACACTCCTGCATGAATGCTACACTCCCTGCATGAATGTCTACACTCCTCATGAATGCTTACACTCCGCATGAATGCTGCACTCCCGCATGAATGCTACACTCCTGCATGAATGCTACACTCCCTGCATGAATGCTACACTCCCTGCATGAATGCTAACACTCCTGCATGAATGCTACACTCCCTGCATGAATGCTACACTCCCTGCAATGAATGCTACACTCCCTGCATGAATGCTACACTCCCTGCATGAATGCTACACTCCCGCATGAATGTTACACTCCTGCATGAATGCTACACTCCCTCATGAATGCTACACTCCCTGCATGAATGCCACTCCCCCTGCATGAATGCTACACTCCCCTGCATGAATGCTACACTCCCCTGCATGAATGCTCACTCCCCGCATGAATGCTACACTCCCTGCATGAATGCTACACTCCCTGCATGAATGCTACACTCCCTGCATGAATGCTCACTCCCTGCATGAATGCACACTCCCTGCATGAATGCTACACTCCCTGCATGAGATGCCACACTCCCTGCATGAATGCTACACTCCCTGCATGAATGCCACACTCCCTGCATGAATGCTAATCCTGCATGAATGCTACACTCCCTGCATGAATGCTCACTCCCTGCATGAATGCCACACTCCCTGCATGAATGCTACACTCCCTGCATGAATGCTACACTCCTGCATGAATGCTACACTCCTGCATGAATGCTACACCCCTGCTTGAATGCTACACTCTTTATCCAGGGCTGGCACTAGGAGCTTTCTTTGGACCCATGGTAGCTTATTTGCAAGTTGCAAGCACTAAAAACAGTGGAATAATGACAATATACTGGTATAAATGCGTGGGTGGTGGTCCCACTTGTAAGGGGTAGCACACTGACGCTCCATGGAGTGCCCGCTCAGCTGGGCGCCACGCGGAGCGCGTCCGGGACGAATATCGTAAACAGAGCAATCATCGTAAACCGAGTCAATATTTTGACGAAAAATGTATCGCTAACCGGTTTATCGTTATCCGACCCATCGTTAACCGAGGTATGACTGTAACTAGAATAAACTCAATCAATTTCTCTAGTAATGTACATAGTGAATAAGTCTTTAGATTAAGGTGCACCTAATGCCATGGCATGCCAGTGGCTCTCCTTGCATTTCAGTTTTATGATTGTAGCTACCAATACCTATGTATACAGTGGACCCCGAGTTCGTAAACCCCGAAATCGCATTTATGTAAGTATAATATTGTAAGTGCTTGTGGAAAAGTATTTTGGGGGTCTGAAATAGACTAACCTACGAGACATTTTTCCTTAAGGGGTAAATTTGTTCGGTAATGGCACTTGAGCAGACTTCAGGAGTGAAGTTTTTAAAAACTGGGGGTCCCTGTACTTGAACTTGCAACAATTTTTTTTTTTTTTTTTTTTTTCAGTGGACCCCGGTTTACGATGGTCCAAACTCGCCCCTTTATGTAAGTTTATTTTTGTGAGTGCTTTTGTAAGTGTAGTTTTGGGGGGTTAAAAAAGGGCTAATCTAATTTACATTATTCCCAGGGAATAAATTGCCCGTAATTGACTTGAACAGCATTCTTGAAAAAAATGACGAAACCAGAGGTCCACTTTTATAATATTTTTATTTCATTCCCAAATTTCACGAGATTTTGTAATTACAATCATGAGCTGAAGTGCAAAGAGAGCCACTATCATGCCATGGCATTCTGGGCAGATTAATCTAATGGCTTATAAACTACTACTTAATACTAGAGAAATTGATTGAGTTTGCTTTAGTTAAACATTAGTTATAACAGTTAATAAATTTACTCAAATTACAAACTGGGGATATTACATTGTGAGAAGTGTTTTGTAGGATAGTTACATCAATAGTAAATATTGAAATAATATTATAGGAAAATAACACTGAGCATTGTTGAAAGTAGTTTACAGTATGAGTATTTAGTTTAGGGTGAATAGGTGGTTCTTGAGAAGAGTCTTAAATTGATGTTCAGACAAGATTATTTTAGTATTTACTCGTAATGAATTCCAGATTTTGGGGCCCTTTATGTGCATAGAATTTTTACACAGGGTGATATGGACACGGGGTATATAAAAAAGTGATCTGTGTCTTGTGTTATGGTCATGGGTCATGTTAAAGTTGGTGAGGAGAATTTTGAGCGGAGGGTTTATATTTGAGTGTAGAATTCTATGTATGAAGTAGGCACAAGAATAAGTGTGAATGTTCTTTACGGTGAGTAGTTTTAGGCTTTTGAATATTGGTGGAGTATGCTGTCTAGAGTGGGAATTTGTTATCATTCTGACTGCAGCCTTTTGCTGGGTTATTAGTGGTCTGAGGTGATTTAATGTTGTTGATCCCCAAGCACAAATTCCATAGGTGAGATAAGGGTAGATGAGTGAATGATACAGTGCAAGGAGAGCTGATTGAGGCACATAGTAGCGTATCTTTGATAGTATGCCTCCTGTCTTTGAGATTTTCTTGGAAATTTGTTGTATGTGTGTTTGGAATTTAAGGCTACTGTCAAGGTGGATTCCTAGGAATTTTTCCTCTGTGAGTCTTCTGATGGGTGAACCATTGAGTGTTATGTTAAGTGGAACATTTGTAGCTCTGTTTCCAAACTGAATGAAATAGGTCTTGTCAGTATTGAGAGTAAGCTTATTAGTCGTCATCCAGGTAGATACTTTCTGTAATTCAGCATTAATAGTGTTGGCCAGTATGACTGGGTTTGGGTGAGAGAAGACATATGTAGTGTCATCTGCAAACAATATGGGTTTGAGTAGTTGTGATGCATTCGGTAGGTCATTGATGTAAATGAGGAATAGGAGTGGTCCTAGGACACTTCCTTGTGGGACACCGACTGTAATTTGGTGTGTGGAAGAGTAAGCTCCATTTGTGTACAAGTATTGGCTTCTGTTACTAAGGTACGACTTTAGGTAGTTGAGTGAGTGCCCTCTTATACCATAGTGTGCTAATTTTGTGAGCAGTAAATCATGGTCGACTGTATCAAAAGCTTTGCGTAAATAAATGAAGATTTCCAGTGGGATTTCTTTCTTCTCAAGTGCGGTGTATATTAGCTCTAGCATTTGTACTTTTGTTAGTCCTGAATCCAAACTGACAGGGGTTAAGTATGTTGTGGGAGACGAGGTAGGTATAGATCTGCCTATGAATTAATTTTTCAAAGATTTTAGAGAGCAGAGGTAAGTTAGATATTGGTTTATAATTATTCAAGTCTGCTTGATTACCTCCTTTGTGGATCAGGGTGACCCTCACTATTTTGAGAATTGATGGGAAGGTGGAGGGTTCAATGGATTTGTTGAAGAGTGTTGCAATAATTGGTGACAGTACCTGAGAAGCTTTTTTGTATATAAAAGGTGGTAAGCTGTTTATGTCTCCTGTCTTGTTTTTAAGGGTGTTGATGATGAGCTAGACTTCTATTGGGTTGGTTGGAGCTAAGAATAGTGTAATCGGGTAGGTGTTTGTAAGGTAGTCTGATGGATGGGTGTTCGAGCTTGGGATTTTACTCGCTAAATTCTTTCCTTGGTGGAGAAGAAAACATTAAGTCTGTTTGCTGTCTCATTTGGTGAGAGTAGGGGTTCATTTGATTTTGTTATTTTGATAGTTTTGTTTTTAGATATCTTTTTATTTCCTAGAATTTCAGATAGGGTTTTCCAGGTCTTTTTCATATCACCTTTTATGTTATGTAGTCTGTTCTCATAATACAATTTTTTTGACCTTCTTATCAGGCTGGTAAGGATTGACGAGTAGCGTTTGGATTGTTCTCTGGTTATTTGACACCTTCTGTACTGTTTTTCATATTGGTGCTTTTTGTTAATGGATTTAAGGATGCTGGGTGTTAGCCAGGGATTGTTAAGTCTCTTACCTGGAGTTTACCTAGAGAGAGTTCCGGGGGTCAACGCCCCCGTGGCCCGGTCTGTGACCAGGCCTCATGGTGGATCAGCGCCTGATCAACCAGGCTGTTACTGCTGGCCGCATGCAGTCTGACGTACGAACCACAGCCCAGCTGGTCAGGTACCGACTTTAGGTGCCTGTCCAGTGCCTGCTTGAAGACAGCCAGGGGTCTATTGGTAATCCCCCTTATGTATGCTGGGAGGCAGTTGAACAGTCTTGGGCCCCTGACACTTATTGTGTTGTCTCTTAGCTGTGATCTGTTTAGTTTTTTTAGGGCAATGTCTGTTATAGAGGTGGTGGGTTTTCTTAAGGAAATTCTTGATACATTCATTAGTATCTGAATATGTTTCTATCTCATTATGCCAGTCGATGTTAATCATAGCTGTTATAAACACGTATAACATGTAATTATTATTATTATTGTAATAAAAAAGAACCGCTAAACCACAGGGGTCATAAACATGTAATAAGTCGTGGATCAACAAACTTCTTAATGTTAAGTCAGTAAATCATATTTATACAGTCTAGAACCTAATTTACCAGTTTTACTGATTTATTTTTTATTATAATTCTGGGACTATATGTTCCTAATTTTAAGGTCCAGATTGTGTGTGAGGGAAGTTGTGCAGTGGGCATGGAGGGGCAGTGATGCCACCCACTGTTGCTAAAGTCCCATCTGTATCCGAGGTATAACTAGTATCAGTAAGTGCAGTAATTGTTTTAGTTGTGCTGAGTTCTTTCCAGTTATGTGTGGTAATGATGCAGGAGTGTACCTGTTGTGAAAAACCATTACTTTCCTTCCTACCGTCGCTTCTATCATATTATCTCAAAATATACTAACATCCCAGTCTTCCTACTAACCTCATAAATCAATTTTCCAGTGCTGGTTATTCCACCAATATATTAAATTAAGATAATTTGTAAAACAGTGAAATAATTCACCGCTCATTATTGTTGTTGTTGTGATTTTTAGGGCCACTTCTTCTTCTTCTTCTTCTTCTTCTTCGTTGGGGTTTTATTGGGCCACTGACAGCATAAGCCGTATCGAGCCCGACCTCTCGATGGCACGAGGAAGATTTGTTGCCCAAGGCTGGGCGATGAAAGAAAAGGAACAAAAGTTCCTTTGTAAATAGATAGAAACTTGAGTTTCCGATTAGGTCCGGTGGACCCCCTTGCCAAGCCCCAGCAAAGCGGGACCCCCACACCCCCACCTGAGTACAGTAACCGGCTTCCCACCAAAGACCGTTAAATAATTATCCGCAGAGCGGAAAAAATGGAGCTGGCTAAAAGTAAGCCGATGAACAGGTGCCCCTCCTGTAGCGTGCCCGGCGGGCAAAATAGATGAGGACAAGCGTCCCAGAGAGAACGGGGGAAATTTGTCACTGATACTCAGGCGAGAGAGAGACGTCCACACCCGACGAAGGCTGGCGCAGAAGTCCCTTTAGGGCCACTGACAGCGTGTGCAGTATCGTCTTCTTCTTCTTCTTCTTCTTCTTTGTTGGGTTTATCAGGGCCACTGACAGCATAAGCCGTATCGAGCCCGACTTTTCGATGGTACGAGGAAGATTTGTTGCCCAAAGCTGGGCGATAGTAAGTAAATAAGTAAGTAAGTAAGTTTATTCTGGTATACACAAATACATTTACATACATTATCATACATAGCAGCATATGTGTAGAGAACCTAGGATAACCCAAAAAAAGTCAGACAGAGTGACTTATTTCCAAGGAACAAAAGTTCCTTTGGAAATAGAGATAGAAACTTGAAAAGTTTCCGATTAGGTCCGGTGGACCCCCTTGCCAAGCCCCAGGAAAGCGGGACCCCCCCACACCCCCACCTGAGTACAGTAACCGGCTTCCCACAAAAGACCGTTAAATAATTACCCGCAGAGCGGAAAAAATGGAGCTGGCTAAAAGTAAGCCGATGAACAGGTGCCCCTCCTGTAGAGTGCCCGGCGGCCAAAATAGATGAGGACAAGCGTCCCAGAGAGAACGGGGGAAATTTGTCACTGATACTCAGGCGAGAGAGAGAGAGACGTCCACACCCGACGAAGGCTGGAGCAGAAATCCCGTATGCAGTATCGAGCCCGGCCTTCCAGTGTCCTTCCAAAGAAACCTCGACCAAAGTGGATTGAAGTTGACTAATTGCTGTACGTATTATAAGTTCCCAATATGGCCTGAAACCAGCAAGAAGTCAAACCCATTCCCATGGAGAAGGATCGCTAGCGCGCACAGCTTACACACTGAGATCCGGGATTCGAATCTCCTCCGGTACGGCTGGAAAACATTAGGGACGTGTTTCCATAAAACACCTGCTGTCCCTGTTCACCCATCAGTGTAAAATAAGTACCTGGGTGTTAGTCGATTGGTGTGGGTCACATCCTGGGACGAAAACTGACCTAATTTGCCCGAAATGCTCAGCATAACAAGCAGCTTTCTATATAGTATAATTTATAATATATTTATTTTCTACAAGTACATGTACATGGTATACAGGCCTAGCTTACATCAGTGACATGCTACTATATAGAAAGCCCTTTGTTATGCTGAGCATTTCGGGCAAATTAGGTCAGTATCCCAGGATGCGACCCACACCAGTCCACTAAACAAACAAACAAACAAATTTATTTCATTGCTAGTATAACATAGGTTATGTTATTACAATCATAAACTGAAGTGCAAGGAGAGCCACTGACATGCCATGGCATTAGGGGCAGCTTAATCTAATCGCTATGAACATAATATTAGATAAATTGAGTGAATTTGTCTTATTAGATCGTTCAAATTACAATATGATGATAATACATTGTTCAAATTACAATATGATGATATTACATTGTAACAAGTGTTTAGTAGGATGGTAATATTATAGTAAAAATTGAAATTATTTTAAGGAAAATAACATTGAGCATTTTTGAGAGTAATTTACAGTATGAGTATTTAGTTTAGGGTGAGTAGGTGACGTATAAACTTAATATTTTTAGCTGGAATATTGCATCACTTAGAAAAAGACTTCCTGAACTTCATCATAAAGTAACCACCGAACCCATTGATATTGTGTGTCTACAAGAGTGCAGAGTCCCTGAAAAATCTCAGCCCCCTAAATTGCCATCATTTGTTGCATATAACCTCAAATCTACTAACTCTTGTGTTCTATATATTAAAAAATCACTTCCCCATCAACTTCTCACACATAAGAAAACAGAGGGACTGCAATACCATGGTGTTAGGATTTATATTGGGAACTCTGCTCTCAACATATTTAATTTGTATGCTCCTGCTGATAAGTTCAATTACTTGGAGCTCCCAACTTGTGCTCAGTCTGAGCCTACTCTTATCATTGGAGATTATAATGCAAGACACAAAAGCATTGGAACCTCACAGTTTGGTAATCGTAATTGTAACCAACTGTTATCACTGTTAAATAGTCATGATAATGTGCAAATTGTAGGTGACCTTGAACCCACACATATCTATGGAGGCATCTTTGATCTGTGTCTTGGCTTCAACATTACTTCTGCCAGCTGTGAGTCTACCATTGTATCAGATATATCATCAGACCATTTCCCAAGGCTAACCTCACTAGATATAGGTAATACTATCCTTCCTGGCGGAATATTCAAACGGAAACGTTTTAATGTTCCCCTGATC
>WNWK01035216.1:0-19926 GCA_009830355.1 Cherax destructor | reverse complement strand
TATTGTCTATCTCTAAATTCCTCAATAAGTGCACAATTAAGCACATAGTGTTCAAGCCAGTGACCTGATCACATAATTTGCATTTAGTTTGATCATCATCTGTGTATCTCCCAAACTGTCAGAAGTACCTGTAGCCAAGCCGAAGCCTGGCCACTACAACATCAGTCAGTCTGTTCACATTGCAAGTTGCTCCATAAACATACTTATCTACATTCATGTTATCATAGTGGGTTATAGATCTACTCAGGCTTCTAACTGCATTCCTATAGCTATCATTTTCATTATTTATTTCTCTCCTAATATTATTCCTAATGCTAGACACAGATATACCAAAGTTATATTCTACATTCTCCTTATGGGTACTCTTCTTGGTTAACATATCAACTTTATCATGAAGGAGTAATCCAATGTGTGACGGAATCCATAGCAAATGTACTTTAATTCCTTTGTCCCGGATTTTGAGTATCTATACCTGGCTTCTCCAATGAGCAGGCTGTTAGAGTCATTATATGAGTCAAGAGCCTTCAATGATGACATAGAATCAGTAATGATGAAACCTTATCCTAGGAAGTGTTATGTGTTAAATTAAATACTTGCATTAATTTTTATTTCACTAGTATTGTCTCTTGTTAATTATTGTGTTATAAATTCTCTGAATTTTGTTGTGTTACCAAGTATGCAGTAAGTACAGTTTTGTTATTAATGTTCTGTTCCAATATTCAACCGAGTAGTAATTTTTAAAAGAATTTAAATTTTTTTTTCCTCCAGCATTGTCCCTGTGTTTTTTTTTTGTCTTGTTAATTGTAGTGTCCATCAAGTGTTCTATCCCAGAGTTATCATTTAATCATTTTACTCTTGTTTGTTAATGTTAATCGTGTAATTAATTTTTGCTTGCTCCAGTAACTGCATAAATTATTGTTTTGCTCCTCTCCAAGCAATTTTTACCTTTTCCCAGTAATTTCCTGCTAATTCTTGTGTATTGCAGTCAGTGTAATTATTCCCATTGCAATATTGTTTTGTGTACTTGTTAATTTTTATATAGTGCTAATGTGATTTACTTTTGCAGACTAGTGATATAATTTACTGAAGATATTAATTTGCTCTGCTCAGTAATAATAACATATAAGTTAACAAGAGCATGACTTTTATTGAGTTTTCATGAGTGTACTTCAGTTTCTGTGTTTATTTATTTTTCCTTTATTAATTAGTCTGTTCATTAATTTTTTTTCTTGTAATTAAATTTCATTTGTTTCATGTGTTGTTGAACAAATTCACTCTTAAGTTTGATTAAAGTCAGTGTCCTTAGTGATTTGTTTAGTAACTGTTTCATTGAGTTACCTTGCTTTGCTTGCAATTAAGAGTAAGAGTGTTCAAACTAATTAATTTCTGATATCTTTGTTGTGTGCAAATAATTTTCCCCAGTGTCATTTTAAACCATTGAAATATCCTGAAACTGATTTTGTGTAAATTAACTTTCCCAGTATTCACTTTTATTTTTAGCAATTTTTATTGTGTTTACTTAAATGTTCAAGTAACTTGTCATTCTTCTAAGAGTAATAAGTAATATTTCAGTGAGCTTTTTAAGTGATTCAAGCTGTAAAGTTACTTTAATTTATTGCTAGTGAATAACTCAATTGATTTGTGCAATTCTCCTTTTTTAGTGATTTGTTTCATCAGATTGTTGCTCCTGCTATAACCATTATTGATTTTTTTTAAATATTTGTGCATTTAATTCTTTTTATTGTGTTGCAATTTTTGTTGATATTTAAAAGAAAAGAAAACTCATTTTGCAGTTATTTCAAGTTAAAGCTAGATTGTTTTTTTCATTTTTAGTGTGTTGAATTTTCTTGCCTAGTCAATTTCCAGTGTGTAAGGGGTTGGGAGCAGTAGGAGGATTGAATACTGTTTGTTTGGTTCAGTCATTTATAATTGTTTTGTTATTGTTGTTGTTGTTATGGAGCGGCCCTGGAGAGTACATTTTTAGTGTTACTCGGGCTTTTATTAACCTACAACCACTACAGTGGCGACGAGGATGGGATCATCAGAGCCAAGGATAGTGGGCCAATGTGGCCTGAAGTAGTAGGGATATTGGCAGCCCAGAATCTACAGCAGCAGCAACAAGTGACGATGGCATCACACGGAAGGTTGGAGCCTTTCGACCCACGTAAGATTTCTTTGGAGCTTTGGCTAAGCTTGTTGGAAGCCAATTTCGCTCACTTAGGAATTAAAGAGCAAGATAACAAGAGGAATTTCTTGCTAGTGTCCCTGGGATCAGAAATTTACAGTGTTTTAGGTAATGTGTGTGCACCAGAATTACCACACACGAAGCGTTACAACGACTTTGTCGTGGCACTGAAAAGTTATTATGCAGTGAAACCAGCCTACCACCGCAGTTTGTTGGCTTTTCAGCAGAGGAAGAACCGACAGGGTGAGTCCTTGCATGAATTATATACAGATTTAAAAGCGTTGGCTGTGAACTGTACCTTTGGGGGACAATTTGACCCCAGAGTGAGGGACCAGTTTTTTATGGCGGTGGTGGATGAAGAGTATTTTCCTCACCTAGTTGCAGAAAATTTGGATTTGCAAAGTGTGCAGTCTGCAAAACTATTTGACAAACTTTTGAACTTGGAACAGGCATTTGTTACAGATCAGAACTCTGCTCCTGCGGTACAAGTGATTAATGCTGTGAAATGTAAACATTGTGGGTTCGAGCACAGTAGTAGTACTTGCAGGTTTAAAGACTTTTTCTGTAATAAGTGTCATAAGAAAGGCCACTTGAGAAGAGTGTGTAGTGAGAAATTTTCAAGTGTCTCCTAAGGCTGTATCAAAATCGAGTATTGAAAAAAACAGGACAGCAAGGACACAGCAGTCCCTGAGATATCCTAGAACAAAGTCAATTAAGGTGCTGGATGGCGGTGATAGTTCGGCAGATGAGGAAGTGATGAGCTTATATGCCTTAGAGGATAGTGTGTTTTCCATGAAGGCAGAGAAATATGGGTTTATCATTAACAATAAACAGGTATTCTTTGAGATTGACAGTGTGGCGTCCATCTCGACTTTATCCAAAGACTGGGTAGAGGCAGTAAAGGGGCACATTGAACCATGTTCTAGGAGGGTAACTGCATATGATAATGGGAAAATAAACCTTCTGGGACAGGTGGTTTTGCCGGTAAGATATAATAAATTAGAGGTGTCACAAGTGTTTTATGTAGTGTAATCCAATAATAGTAACTTGTGTGGGAAAGACCTCATGACAAAGGTAGGGATTTACCTTGCTGGATTGGATGAATCTACCAAAATTAACAAACTAGACAGTGCTGAAGAAATGTTAGATAATTTTAGGGTAGATTCTAGTAAACCTATCTCCAGCATCGTGACACAAATTCATGTGAAAAGTGATGCTGTCCCTAAGTTTGTGAAAGCAAGGCCAGTACCCTTTTATCACAAAGAGATGATTGAGGAAGAATTAGACAAACTAGTGCAGAAAGGCATTATCGAGCCTATATCGCATAGTGAATGGTCTGTACCCATTGTGCCAGTACTGAAGGCTGACTGTAAGTCTATGAGAATTTGTGGGGATTTTAAATATGTATATGAGCAAATTCATTGTGAAAGATATCCTTTACCCAGGATTGAGGAATTATTGTCTGTAGTAGGTAAAGGTAAAATATTTACAAAATTAGATTTAAAGGATGCTTATTTACAGATACCTGTAGATGAGAGGAGCCAACAACTGTTAGTAATTAATACCCACAGGGGACTTTTTAAATATAAGAGATTACCCTTTGGAATTTCCTCATCTCCTGGTATTTTCCAGAAATTTATTTCCCAATTGTTTGTTAAACTGGATGGGGTAGCATCCTATTTAGATGATATCATAATATGTGGTGCCACAGAAGCTGAGCATGATGTTAGACTCCGGCAGGTGTTGAGTATTTTACAGAAGCATAATGTAGTACTAAATAAGACTAAGTCAGTGTTTTAAACCAGATCTATTGAATATCTGGGGTATGAAATTTCAGGGGAAGGTATTAAACCTTCTCAGAAGGTGGAGGCTCTTGTGATTTTACCTTCACCTACGTCTGTAGGGAAATTTCAGTCCTTTGTGGGGATGGTGACATATTATTGTAAGTTTATTAAGAACTTTTCTTTAATTTTGGCACCACTGTATGATTTGTTAAAAAAGGGGGCTACATTTGAGTGGTCTACAGTGGAAGAGGAAGCTGTTCAAAGGATTAAAAAACAATTAGTGTGTTCAGCTTTGTTGACTAATTTTACGGGAGAGCATCCATTAATAATTGAGGTTGATGCTTCTTCTCTGGGTGTTGGATGTGTGTTAATCCAGGTAGTCAATGGCCAGGAAGAACCTGTGTATTTTGCTAGTAAGAAACTTTCTCCAGCAGAGCAGAATTATTCTCAACTTGATAAAGAAGGTCTAGCTTTAGTGTATGCTGTTAAGAAATTCAGATTTTTTTGCTAGGGAGAAAGTTTGTTGCTCGCAAAGATCATAAACCATTGCTAGGGTTGTTTGGAAAAGGAAAACATATTCCAGTAAATGCAAATGCCAGAATTCAGTGTTGGGCTCTGTTATTAGCTCAATATGATTATGAGTTGTCATTCAAGGCTGGCAAGGAAAATGTTATTGCAGATGCATTTAGTAGATTACCTATTGAAGATCACAGCTTAGAGTCAGGTACACCTTCAGAATATGTAAGACTAGTCGAGTCCATCGATTTTCAACATTTATCATTTGACAAAATCAAAGAGGAAACTGGGATAGATGCTGTATTATCCCAAGTAGTAAATAATGTTAAATATGGATGGGGTAAAAATAGTGTATTTTTATCTGACTATAATTCAGTCAAATCAGATCTGACTGTTCATGATGATGTATTATTGTATAGGAACAGATTGGTAGTGCCAGTAAAGTTGAGATGTAATGTATTGGAGCATCTGCATATAGGTCATAATGGTATCAATGCTATGAAAGCAGAAGCTAGGCAGTGGGTCTGGTGGCCAAAGATGGACCAAGATATTGCAGAAGTGACAAAGAGTTGTCTCATTTGTTTTCAGAATTTTAAGCCAATTTCATCTCCTGTCCTATCTTGGCCCAGCACTGGGAAACCATGGTCTAGAGTGCATATAGACTATGCAGGTCCAGTTGAGGGCAAATATTTTTTGGTAATTGTGGATTCTTTTTCAAAATTCTTAGATGTGCAAGTCACTAGTTCTATGACATCCATAGTGACTACTGAGTTACTGAGGAAATCCTTTTGTAATTTTCGGTTACCAGACATAGTTGTGTCAGATAATGCTGCTTACTTTGTATCCTAAGAACTGGAAGCTTTTTTTAGTAAGAATAGTATTGAACATATTACTCAAGCCCCATACCATCCATCATCAAATGGTCTGGCAGAGAGAGCAGTACGGACATTGAAGGAAGGGTTATACAAGTTTACAAAAGGATCTCTCAATACCAGATTATGTAGGTTCTTATATAACCATAGGAAAACTGTTCATTCCTCCACTAATAAGACACCAGCAGAAATGATGTTTCATAGGACTTTCAAAGTCCCTGTATCGGCTGTCAAATGCCATGTTAAAGAGGACAATTCCTTGTCTAACATGCATGCTGGTGACTTTCAAGGAGTGGTGAAGCATTTTAAGGTTGATGATGCTGTGTATGCAAGGAATTTTGGGAAAGGTGACCCTTGGGTAGAAGGAAAAATTGTGGAGGTATTAAGATAAGATAAGATAAGATTTCTTCGGATTTTTAACCCCGGAGGGTTAGCCACCCAGGATAACCCAAGAAAGTCAGTGCGTCATCGAGGACTGTCTGTCTTATTTCCATTGGGGTCCTTAATCTTGTCCCCAGGATGCGACCCACACCAGTCGACTAACAACCCAGGTACCTATTTGCTGCTAGGTGAACATGACAACAGGTGTAAGGAAACATGTAGAAATGTTTCCACTCGCCGGGAATCGAACCCGGGCCCTCCGTGTGTGAAGCGAGAGCTCAAGCCACCAGACCACCGGGCCACCGGGGTTAGGAATTACAAAGTGTTAATTAGAGGGTTTGGTAACATGATATGGAAAAGGCATATAGATCAGCTCATGCCAAGGTTTAGGAGTGGAGAGCAACCACTGATTCCAACAGTACCAGAAGCAGTAAGGAGTGGTTTAGAGGAACTGCCCACAACAGATAATAATGGTAATAAACTTAAAGAGCAGGTTAGCATACAGGAAGAACCTCCTGGGAGGTTTGCTAAGGGAACCAGCCGGGTGAGAGAAGAGGAGGCACCTCAGGACAGCGCAAACCTTCCAATTCTCCAGCGTTCCAGCAGAGTTGTCAAACCTCCAGATAGGTTTGATTTATAAGTTGGATTATATAATGTAATTTAGGAAAGGAGGAATGTAAGGGGTTGGGCGCAGTAGGAGGATTGAATACTGTTTGTTTGGTTCAGTCATTTATAATTGTTTTGTTATTGTTGTTGTTGTTATGGAGCGGCCCTGGAGAGTACATTGTTAGTGTTACTCGGGCTTTTATTAACCTACAACCACTACACAGTGAATTATCTTTTCTTTAGTGTTATTGTGCAATTATTCGTGTTACTTATGCAGAATAGTTAAACAATTAATACCAGTTAAGCTATATTGTGCTGTATACTTGCGTTAATTTTGCTTTCATTTAAATTCTTATTCAATTGCTCGAAGTTATGTCTCTAGAAAATGTAACTTGTAATGGGGTGAGTGTTGCCAGTCAAGACTATTCAGAATCACTTGACTGAAGACCGACCCAAGACTCCTCGTCCTTCTAATTACTCCCGAGATCCCATTGATCCACTACCACTTTTTAATGGTCACCCAGACAGTCTTGATGACTGGTTCCTTGCCATCCGTTCAAGGGCAAGCTCTGTGGAAAGTCCTCTATCAGAGGATCGTCTTATCACTATGGCGAAAGAATCCTTGGCTAGGTCGCCAGCTGCAAATAATGTGTTAACCCTGTTGTGTATGAAAGAATTTAAAGGTCTAACAAAATGGGAAGAATATGAATCCAGATTACGTAAGTTTCTCAATCCAAAGGAAGCTGTAGATCCGTTTATCGTACTAAAGGAATTAGTGAACGCGGTCCCTAGACCCGATGAGGAGTTGTGCCAATTCGCCTTCCGGTTAGATGCCCTCCTATCATCGTTTGCGACGGGATTCCAAAAATCCTCCTTCTTCCCTTCTGGCCATGTAATGGATGGTTGATCAGTGGGTAAATTTGCAGCTTATGGTGCCATTAAGCAATTGATGCCGCCTACAGCAGTGTATGCTTATAAGGCAAGTCCCTTAACAGTCAATGTAGAACCTCTTGAAGCTCTCGGACATGTCCGTGATTTGTGTCCTCCCAAATCGTTCCCTCACCGTAGGTCGGTACAATCTACATTACCTTAGCTACAGCACTCAGCCACGCCTGTCGTTTGTGCAACACGGCAAGGTCCTAGTAACTATCATTCCCATTCATCATCAAAAGGGAGTGTAAAAAGTCAGTATGCTCATAGTAATCGTAGTACCTATAGTGACCACAGCAGACGTACCTGTTATAACTGTGGTTATAGAGGACATATTGCAGTAAACTGTCCTAACAATGCCCCTAAGAAACGTCGTACTGTCGAAGAGTCCTATTCAGAATTACCTTATTGCACTTATCACAGGATAGCTGGCCATGATACATCCGAGTGTAATGCTTTAAATAACCGAGGGTATTCCAGATCCTTCCGTGGACGTTCATACAGTAGAAATAGGAGAGGTAATAGAGGCCGTGGTTCTCAGCCTAATAACCAGAACCAAGCACAGTTTGCTAACTTGGGGGAATCTGAGCGCCCCAGTCAAACCGCCCCGTGATGACAGTCAGAGATACCGAGTACTCCATCCCCATCCAAAATCCTTCCAGGCTCTGTGTGATCTCGATGGAAAGGATCGCGGTGATGCAACTCCATTAATTGATGACGATTGTCCTATAGATGAGATACATGAGGTAATTAATGATGAAATCCCAGTGATCGATGGTGATAATTTTGGAAATGAGGTGGAAGAAACGTTTACTGATGAAAATCCGCTGTCTTGTTTGCATATTAGTTCCGATGTAACTATGGGTCCGTTAGTAGAAGGATCCGTGTATGGTGCACCCGTTAATGTGTTTATGGATTTTGGGGCACAAGTCAATATCATCAGGTCTAGTTTGTTTAGGGATAAGCAGCTAAAACATGTCCTCCTCGTAGAACCAACTCGTGTGTCCTACCTTAGTGGTGTTGCTGGTTCTCAATTACGTGTCAGAGGTCGGACTTCCCTTACTTTCTCCATCCAAGGTAGAGATTTAACCGCTTCCTTCCTTGTCGTTGATAAGATTAGTTACTCTGGTGACCTTCTACTCGGATTTGCTGCCATGAGAGATTTCCGAATTGTGCTTGATCCTTACCGATGGCATGCACAAATCGATGACCTAGTTGTACAATTTTGGGGTTATCAACTTGGATCCGAGGTCTGCCATACAGCTGCAGAGTTTACAGATTGGATTATGTCCGTGCAAGACAATATGTTATCTAGTAGCGTTGCCAAGCGGCCAGGCACTGGAAATCCTGTCACTCAAGTTTGTATTCCACCCTCAACAATATTAGACATGCAAGTTAGTGCCCAGCCTACTCAGGTATCCCGGATAGTCTTGAGTGCTGAGTCTATCTCTGCAATGCCGACTAATTCAAGTAGTAGTTTCTCCACAGGGGACGCCTTGTAGCAGCTAGTGCCCTCACTAGAGTGTCTGTTGTTGTCCCCCATGTTCCAGACAATGTTCTAGTTGACAGTGATTCCTGCAGAGTAAAGGGTTTATTTGTTGAGCCATCTTTACATACTGTCCAAGACAGTAAGATATTCCTGCTTGTCGCTAATACCTTGGGTCACAGTGTTCGACTCAGAGCCAATACCAACATTGTTGTTACCCTATTTGGGTTGAGGATGAGTTGTCACCTGACCAGTGGGTCGGTGCTATTTCAACCAGGGAGGATCCATCCACTTCACCGGACCATTCTATTCCACCAGTAGAAGAGAAAGACTTAGCTCCCACTGACTTCCCAGACGAAGTCGGACGGTTGTTGAATTTGTTGAATAAATACCATAGAGCAATTGCCTTACCAGGTGAGAAGATGGGTTTAAGGAACCTATTGTCCCATGGTATCCAACTTGAACCTGGTACCAGACTAATTTATGTACCTGCATACAGGATGCCGCATTCACAAGTCGCTGTCGCAGAGGAATTAATCAATAAGATGCTTGACGATGGTGTTATCGTACCCATCAACTCACCCTGGAATGCGCCTTTAATCTTAGTACCTAAGAAGGATGGTACTTGGCGCCCAGTGATTGTCTTTAGGAAGTTAAATGTGAAAATGATTCCAGATCGTTTTCCACTTCCTGTACTTGGTGACCTTTTACATAATATCGTAATATCGGAGATAATAAGGTCTTCTCGACCCTCGATTTGTTACAAGGGTTTTGGCAAGTTCCTCTTCACAAGGACAGCCAAGAGCTCACCGCATTCTCCACTCCAACAGGTCATTTAGAATTCTGTCGTATGGCTATCGGATTAAGATGCTTGCCTATCACATTCTCTGGGCTCATGACCAATATCTTTAGAGGCCTTATTGGCAAAGAACTAATGGTATATTTAGATGACGTAATTGTTATGTCCGAGGATGTAGATAAGCATTTAGAAAGACTGGAGAAGGTACTGAGTAAACTTGAAGAAGCCAATCTAAAGATCAAACTGTCCAAATGTCAATTTTTCAGATCAGAAATTAAGTTTCTGGGTCACGTAGTCACTCCTAGAGGGGTTATGACTGACCGAAGTAAAGTACATAGATGCAGTATTGAATTTTCCAACTCCCAAAACTGCTGATGCTGTAAGATCCTTTGTGGGCTCAGCAGGTTTTTATAGATCTTATATTGCCAATTTTTCCTCGATAGCAGCTCCTCTGAGTTGCTTAAGAAAGATGCTCCATTTGTTTGGACCTTCAGTCAGGTAAAAGCATTTCAAACCTTGAAAGAAAGATTAACTTCTGCTCCAATCCTAAAATTCCCAGATTTTACAAAGACTTTCTATTTAACCACTGATGCTAGTTCAATAGGCATTGGTGCAGTCCTTGCACAGAAGATCGATAGTAAATACAACGCAGTTGCATTTGCTAGTCGAGTCCTTACAAAGGCTGAAAGAAATTATACAGTAACTGAGCAAGTAGCCTTAGCAATAGTGTGGTCTTTAAAACACTTCTGAGACATAATATATCAGTACCCTGTCCATGTCTTGACAGATCATGCACCTCTTATACCATTATTCCAGAATAAACAACCTACTGGAAGACTAGCCAGATGGTCTTTGACTATCCTAGAGTTCAGCCCTACCTTTGAACATTTACCTGGCAAGTCAAATGTAGTTGCAGATGCTTTATCACGTCATGTCAGTGTAGTAACTGCTGATCCTCCGTTTAGTGCTGAGGATGTAAAGAATGCCCAAAGAACAGATCCCATGTGGTCTGGTGTGATTCGATTCCTGCTTCAGGAAGATCTTATTCTTACTGTGAAGCCACCAGCCCCCATCAGTGACTTTGTTATGAACCAAGAATTATTGTATCGCATAACCGAGCTGGGAACACCTAGTAGACAGGCATACCAGTTAGTAATTCCTCAGTCACTAGTAAAAGTAGCTTTACAGCTAATTCATGACGCACCAGATGTTGCACACCCTGGTATGGATTGTTCGATTAAACAAGCCAGATTGAAGTACTTTTGGCCTCGTATGGCAACTGATATTACTGAGTATATTAAGAAGTGTAGTGTTTGTATGAAACACAAGGGTAATATCAATGGTCCCAATCCTATACAAATGTATCCCACTACCAGTGAGCCATGGGAAAGGGTTACAATAGATTTGCTAACTAATTTTCAATGTACGATGCAAGGCAATAAACATCTGTGTGATGGTCGATCATTTCACCAGATATTGTGAGTTAGTTCCTATTCCAGACAAGACTGCCGAGACAGTAGCTAAAGTGTTTAAGGAACGTATAATCTGTAGACATACCACCCCTAAATCCTTAGTGTCCGATAATGGAGGTGAGTTTTTCAACGAGATTCTAGAAAACCTATGTGCCTTGTATAAGATTACTAAATCAACCATTGTTCCCCACCATCCTGTAATGAAGCAAATCAGCCCCTCAAGCATTATTTATGTAAGGTGTGATAAATATTAGTTGTGAAAATTTCATGACTGTCCTCACTTATATTTCTTGTCTATATCCTTATCTATTTACCATGTGCATAGTTCTGTAACTCAGGGGAAAGAAATAAATGCTGTTAATTAACTCAAGAAATGTATTTGAACTGTGATTATCTTCGCATTCTGTTGCTCTGTTATTGTATGTTCCAATATGTTTTTTCTAGAATTTTTGTTAATCTGTAATATAGTGTATAACATTAATTTTCTTTGTGTCTGATTGTTTTTCTAGTATTAGTATTCATTGTAATAATTATTGTGAGGAGAAATAAGGTTTATAGAGGCAAGTTGACCTTCTTGTGTCGAAATTTGTAAAGAGTTTGTGTACATGAGAAAGAGTCCTATTCAAAACAAGGGAGGGAACACATGGAAGAGTTCCCATGACCACTCTCACACCTTTGTCAGCTTAAGAAGCCTTTTCAACTTCCCATATTGATTATACTGCTGCTAACAAGTTTAGCAGCAACCAGGCACCCCCCAAAGAGATGCCTCAAGAGTAGGAGCAGGCTTGGGGTTAGCAACCAGGCACCCCCCAAAGATATGCCTCCAAAGTAGGAGAGATCCGCCAGAGATACTGATGAGAGGAGAGTGCTAGAGAGACCTGGAACACTATAGTCCAGGAGGATCAGACCAGACTTGTAATCTGGGATTTGGAAGGTCTCAGGAGTATCCCAAAGCAGGAATGTATCAATACTATTTAAACCTCAGTATGGAAAGTAATGGAGTCCCTTGGGAACTATGTGGGGAGGTGGTTTTGACAGCAGTAAGCCAGTCCTGCTAATAAGAATTAAGTATTTGTTGATATAATTTTTTTTGTGTCCATACTTTCAGATACCCCTGTAATGTGTTTATTAAATTGTAAGTGGTTATATCTGGGTATGTTTTACTTCCCCCTTTGAGCCATGTATACAAGGTCCATGTGTCAGAGACTAAATTAAATAACCTATTGATGTTATCATTTTTCTGTGGAGAGTCAAGCCCCTGATAAGGTGCCTACTGCTCGTGTTTTCAGGCCATGCTACCCTAAGAGCCAGTACTTATCAGGACCCCTATCTTGTCTTAACTATCCTGTATTATTTCTCACTGGGTTTTCTCCTGCTCTAACCCAAACTCCTTGGTTTTCTCCCTTCTCCTATGACTATCGTTTCCTTTATCCCTTCCACTATTAAAAGAGCAGGTGGTGGCAGCATACTCCCAAGAGAATAGACCGCTACCGTCTATTCTCCCATATTCTAGTAATGTTCCTTTTTATTTGATCTCTATATTTCCATATTTTTTTGTATCCACTCCAAGTCTCTACCTGAGGGAATAGACAATATGGCATCGTCTGGTGCTCTGTCGACCCCAGGGTGGGGCTGGGGAGGTATATGCCGCATTTCAATCCTGCCAGCAATGGTTTAGCAGAAAGAACTAATAAAAAAGTACTCGATGTCTTGAGAGCCACTGTCAATCCCAATAGTTCAACCTGGGATGAAGTTATACCCGATGTTCAATGTGCAATAAATTCTGCTTTTAATGCCTCTATAGGTGATACACCACATTATGCCTTGTATGGTGTTGACAAGCGTTTGCCTTATGAGTTGCTATATTCTAACCCAAAACCGTCGTATAATCCTGATGATTTCATAGCAACTCGTACCAACCAAGCTCAGAGTGTTTTCAGAAGAATCCGTGAAATGCTTCATAAGTCAACAGTAGAATTTACTAGAGTAAGTAATTCTCGAGCTAAACCAACTAAAATTAAAGTAGGTTCGAGAGTAATGATTACTAATTTTAATAAAACTTCTGCAATGCCTAAATTAGACCAAAAGTTTGTTGGCCCGTATCGAGTAGTCGAACATATCAATGGCAATAAGCATAAAGTTAGAGAACTTAGTACGGGTAAGTGTAAAGAATCGCATTTAGATCATATGAAGTTAGTATGTGACATAGACGAAGCCCCTGACAACCACACTTTTGTGACTGACAATGATAATCCGTCTGACCCTGTACCTTCAACTTTTAGTAGTGAGTCAGAGAAACAACCTGATTGTCGTTACCCCTTGCGTACACGACAAGTATTGAGAAATCCTCAAGTTTCTTGTGTAAATGCCAATGTAGAAGCTAATCAACCTAGGCATGAGTTGCCAATAGCAAAAGATTTTGATACACCCAGAGATGATAACCATTCTGCATATGTAAATCTTACCCTAGCAGAGTTGGGGTTAAATGTAAATAGACTGTATAATTAGATGATTGAGTTAAGAGAAGTTGTCGACTGTGTGTTTTGTCATTAAGTGTTCAATATCTTGATTTTTTTTGTGTGTGTGTTCATGTTCTTTCCGGGTTCTGAGTTTTAACAGTTGACCCTGCTAGCCGAGTCTCTCTTTTCTGTTAAAACTTCCTCCTTGTAAATATATTTATTGTTCCTCAAACCCTGAGTGCATGAATGCAGATTAATATAATAATAATATAATAATATAATATAATATTTTTATTTGGACATGATACAAAATTCATTTGGTATTGAGATTACATGGTGTATGCCAAGCCCATGCAGGCATTTGGGCAGACTTAAATTAACTTAAACTAGATGTAAATTATTGTAGATAGTATACAATGAGTAAGGTGAGTATTTAAGCTATAAATTTGAACATAGTTTAGACATGACATTTTAAACAGTTTTGTACTTTTGTCTTCATTATAAAATTAATTAGATCAGATTGGTCGACCATGCCCAGCCCTTCTAGGGCAGGGTAGTGCCAAGGCTGGAGCTGTTTACATCTGCGGCTCCAAAGCTGCTTCCGTCAGCCTCCTTGGGGGAAGGTGGCAGACCAAAGGGCCTAGCAATATCTACCTACGGCTTGTGGGCGAATATGGTGGCCTGGGACCAGTTGGTCCACGCTTAGACCCCCCCATGGAGACTTCGGTCTCTGCTACTCCTCGCCAGGAGCGGAGCCGGTCGCCATCTGGTAAGACCGGGCCGGGAGATTTCCCGGTGATCAACACTCCACCTCCTAGATCAGATTAAACAAATTAAAGCAATAATAATAATAAAATAATAAAAAGTTATGGTTGATAATTTATAAAATAAGTAAAGTTGCATATCTAAGTTATAAAGTTTGAATATAAGTTGAACATATCAATTAATTGTAGCAATTTATTGTAGCAATGCAACTAATTGAGTGAGATAACAATTTAAAACAATTAATTGCATTGCAGTTAGTTTACGTGGTCATTATAATGTAAGTGTTGTGGGAATAACTAGCTAAGTATGTATTATTCATAACAGGTTTTACATTCATTCGTTCATTCATACATTACATTGAATTGATTAGTCAGGTTTTACGTTAAGTGATTATTCTACTTTGCTGGGAATGTTTGATATGGAGCAATTAGCTTTGGGTGAGAAGGTGGTTTTTAGCATCGTTTTGAATTGGGGTACAGGTAGGGTTTCTTTGGCAATGATAGGTAATGAATTCCAAATTTTCGTGCCTTTTATATGCATTGAGTTTTTACGTAGTGTTAGGTGGACACGGGGAACATCGAGGAGTGATCTGTGTCTAGTGTTATGGTCATGTGTCCTGTTAAAATTGGTAAGGAGAAGTTTGAGTGGTGGGTTAATATTTGCATAGAGTGTTCTATGTATGTAATAGGCACAGTAAAAAGTATGGATGTCTTGTATGGTGAGTAAGTTTAGGTTTTTGAATATTGGTGGAGTATGTTGCCTGGAGTGAGAATTTGTTATCATTCTAACTGCTGCCTTTTGTTGAGTTATTAGTGGTCTGAGATGAGTTATTGATGTAAAGCCCCATGCGCAGATTCCATAGGTGAGGTAGGGGTAAATGAGTGAGTGATATAGGGTAAGGAGAGCTGGTTGTGGAACATAGTACCGTATCTTGGATAGTATTCCCACAGTCTTTGAGACTTTCTTGGAGATTTGTTGTATATGTGTCTGAAATTTGAGGCCACTGTCAAGATGGATTCCTAAGAATTTTCCCTCTGTGAGTTTTGCGATAGGGGACCCGTTTATCGTTATGTTAAGTGGTGCGTTTGTAGCTCTGTTCCCAAACTGGATAAAATAGGTTTTATCAATATTGAGAGTAGGTTTGTTGGTAATCATCCAGGTAGATATTTTCTGCAATTCAGTATTTGCAGTGTTGGCTAGTGTGTCTGGGCTTGGGTGAGAGATAACGTATGTAGTGTCATCTGCAAAAAGTGTGGGTTTGAGTAGTTGAGATGCATTTGGTAGGTCGTTAATGTAAATGAGAAAGAGTAGTGGGCCAAGAACACTTCCCTGTGGGACACCTACGGTAATAGTTTGCGCGGTGGAGCTAGCTCCATTTGTGTACACATATTGGTTTCTGTTGCTAAGGTATGATTTTAGGTAGTTTAGGGAGTGTCCTCTTATACCATAGTGCGATAATTTTAAGTGTAACAGATCATGGTCAACTGTATCAAAAGCTTTACGTAAATCAATGAAGATTCCCACTGGGATTTCTTTTTTCTCAAGAGCAGTGTAAATGATTTCTAACATGTGTATAATGGCATCATTTGTATTTTTATTAGGCCTGAATCCAAATTGGCAGTGGTTGAGTACGTTGTTGGAGGTGAGGTAGGAATATATTTGTCTATGAATTAATTTTTCAAAGATTTTGGAGAGAAGGGGTAAGTTAGATATCGGCCTGTAGTTATTCAGGTCTGCTTGATCTCCTCCCTTATGTATTGGGGTGACCCTCGTTATTTTGAGTATTGATGGGAAGGTAGAGGATTCAATGGATTTGTTAAAAAGTGTTGCAATAATTGGTGAGAGAACTTGAGAGGCTTTTTTGTATATATAAGGTGGTAAGTTATTTAGGTCATCTGCTTTGTTTTTTAATGTGTTGATTATAAGTGAAACTTCTATTGGGTTGGTTGGGGCTAGGAATAGTGTGTTCGGATAGGTGCCAGTGAGATAGTCGTTAGGTGGAGTATTAGAACTTGGGATTTTGCTTGCCAGCTTTTTACCTATGGTGGAGAAGAAATCATTGAGTTTGTTTGCTATTTCAATAGGTGGGAGTAGGGGTTCATCTGGTTTTGTTAGTTTGATTGTTCTGTTTGTGGATATCTTTTTTGTTCCTAGAATTTCAGATAGGGTTTTCCAGGTCTTTTTTATATCACCTTTTAAGTTATGTAATCTACTCTCATAGTACAATTTTTTTGACCTTCTTATCAGACTCGTTAGGTTTGATGAGTAGCGTTTTGTTTGTTCTCTTGATATTTGTCCCATTCTGTACTGTTTTTCATATAGGTGCTTTATATTAATGGACTTGAGTATGCTGGGGGTTAGCCAGGGACTATTTAGTCTTTTAGTTGTGATTTGTTTAGTTTTTTTAGGGCAGTGCTTATTGTAGAGGTATAGGGTCTTTTTAAGAAAATTATTAATACATAAGTCAGTATCTGGGAAGTTGTCTATTTCTGTTTGCCAGTCAATGTTTGTCATAGCTGTTATAAAGCTATTTATAGTTGTCTCATTATGTAGTCTGAAGGTAACTTTAGTAGTCTCTAGTGGTAATTTTCCGAGATTTGTTATGAGAAAGGTCGGGTAGTGGTCAGTGGTATTGTCTGTGATTATGCCTGATTTTAATGGGGATATGGTGTTAGTCCAGATATGGTCTAATAGAGAGGCACAGGTCTCAGAGATTCTCGTAGGTTTTGTTATTGTCGGGAGCAGCAAGCAGTTGCTCATAGTGTTTGTGAATTCAGTTACTAGTGGGTCCTGATCTTGTAGGAGGTTTATATTGAAGTCGCCTGTGAGGATTAAGTGGTCTTTGTTCATGTATGCATCAGTAATCATACTTCCTAATTTTTCACTAAATTGCTGAATGTTTGACTGTGGTAATCTATAGATGTTTATAACTGTGAGAGATTTTTGTAAATATTTGGATTTAAATTTAGCTATTATATATTCTCCATGTTCATCTCTTGTGCAAGTATTGTTAATACATTCAAGTTGGTCTGAGTAGAACATAGCTGTGCCACCTTTTTGTTGGTCTGGCCGACAATTGTGTATGGCTGTGTAACCAGGAATGGCATAGATATCTGTAGTATGAGGCTTTAACCATGTTTCAGTGAGAGCAATGATGGACATACTGGCCTGAAGTGAGTTTAATAATGCAGTGAGGTCATCAAAATGTTTGCTTAAAGATCTGACATTGTAATTAAAGATAGTTATGTTATTGTTGGATTTGAGTAATGTTTTAGCCTGTTCTGCTGTGTAGTAATTGATCGATCAAATATAAAAATTGTAATTGTAATACATATATATAATGTATTATCTCTAGATCCTTTAAAATTTCTTAAGAACCATTTACTCAAGAAGTGTGATAATAAGATTAATCTTGATTAGTTCTAGGATATAATGTGTTTGCTATTGTATAGATTCACCCAGTGCCACCTGTCTGTTCAGCCTATAGAGTTGTCTAGTATGCCGAGACGTCATAGTAGATGGCCGAGCTGTTGTGTTAGTATCATAAATACACTTGTGTAGTATATCAGAATCATCTTAGTTTTACATAGCCGGTCCCTTTGCGTGTGACGTCACAATACCCACTCATGTGAGAGGCGCCCTCCCGGGCATCGTCCTCACTACGCGATAGACCTACAAGCAGACAGGAGGTGTGGGGTTACTATTCCTCTCTCACGTAATATATCTACTCCACCATCCATCTGTGAGTTGACTTGATACCCATAGTTATATATCTCAACACCCACACGACAATACCATATGCAAGGTTATCGTACCATACTCAAGGTGGTCTGGTGGCTTGAGCTCTCGCTTCACACACGGAGGGCCCGGGTTCGATTCCCGGCGGGTGGAAACATTTCGACGTGTTTCCTTACACCTGTTGTCATGTTCACCTAGAAGCAAATAGGTACCTGGGTTGTTAGTCGACTGGTGTGGGTCGCATCCTGGGGGACAAGATTAAAGACCCCAATGGAAATAAGACAGACAGTCCTCGATGACGCACTGACTTTCTTGGGTTATCTTGGGTGGCTAACCCTCCGGGGTTAAAAATCCGAAGAAATCTTATCTTATCTTACTCAAGGTTATCATACCATACTCAAGGTTATAGTACCATGCTCAAGGTTATCCTACCATACTCAAGGTTATCCTACCATACTCAAGGTTATCCTACCATACTCAAGGTTATCATACCATACGCAAGGTTATCGTACCATACTCAAGGTTATCCTCCCATACTCAAGGTTATCATACCATACTCAAGGTTATCTTATCATACTCAAGGTTATCGTACCATACTCAAGGTTATCGTACCATACTCAAGGTTATCCTACCATACTCAAGGTTATCCTACCTTACTCAAGGTTATCATACCATACGCAAGGTTATCGTATAATACTCAAGGTTATCCTCCCATACTCAAGGTTATCGTACCATACTCAAGGTTATCGTACCATACTCAAGGTTATCGTACCATACTCAAGGTTATCCTACCATACTCAAGGTTATCCTACCATACTCAAGGTTATCCTACCATACTCAAGGTTATCCTACCATACTCAAGGTTATCATACCATACTCAAGTTTATCGTACTATTCTCAAGGTTATCGTACCATTCTCAAGGTTATCGTACCATACTCAAGGTTATAGTACCATTCTCAAGGTTATTGTACCATACTCAAGGTTATCCTACCATACTCAAAGTTATCCTTCCATACTCAAGGTTATCCTACCATACTCCAGGTTATCGTACCATTCTCAAGGTTATCTTACCATACTCAAGGTTATCCTACCATACTCAAGGTTATCGTACAATTCTCAATATTATCCTACCATACTCGAGGTTATCGTACAATACTCAAGGTTATCATACAATTCTCAAGGTTATCGTACCATTCTCAAGGTTATCCTACCATACTCCAGGTTATCCTTACATATTGCAGGTTATCTTTCCATACTACAGGTTATCCTTCCATACTCAAGGTTATCGTACCATTCTCAAGGTTATCCTACCATACTCAAGGTTATCCTGCCATTCTCAAGGTTATCCTACCATACTCAAGGTTATCCTACCATTCTCAAGGTTATCCTACCATACTCAAGGTTATCCTACCATACTCAAGGTTATCCTACCATTCTCAAGGTTATCCTACCATACTCAAGGTTATCGTACTATACTCACGGTTATGCCACCATACTCAAGGTTATCCTACCATTCTCAGGTTATCCTACCATACTCAAGGTTATAATAATAATAATAATAATATCTTTATTTCTACAAGTACATGTACAAGGTATTCAGGCCTAGCTGACATCAATACTACTATATAGAAAGTCCCTTGTTATGCAGAGCATTTCGGGCAAATTAGATCCTTGTCCCAGGATGCGACCCACACCAGTCGACTAACTCCCAGGTACCCATTTTACTGATGGGTGAACATAGACAACCGGTGTAAAGAAACACGCCCAATGTTTCTACCCGAGCTGGGAATCGAACGCAGACCCTCGCCGTGTGAAGCGAGAGCTTTAGCGATCAGGCCACGGGGCACCATTCTCAAAGTTATCGTACCATACTCAAGGTTATCCTACCATACTCAAGGTTATCCTATCATACTCTAGGTTATCCTATCATAC
>WNWK01035215.1:0-19926 GCA_009830355.1 Cherax destructor | reverse complement strand
TCATGGAGCAGGGGAGAGGACTTAGTAGCAACAGTGAAGAGGCGGGGTCAGGAGCTATGACTCGCCCCCTGAAACCCACAAATAGGTGAGTACAAATAGGTGAGTACACACACCACCCACCCACACACCCAACAAACCACCCCCCAGCCCACACACCCAACAAACCACCCACCAGCCCACACACCCAAAAAACCCCCCAAACCCCCCGCCCACCTGGGAAAGTGAAAAAGGGGAGTTCATCTGGGGGGCCGGTGGATTTCTGGACCCCGGAACTGGGGAAAGACCAAATAACCGGAAGGGGGAAGTGGGAAGGGAACATGGGGGCCCAGATGGAGACCTGAAACATAAACCACACCTACATGACCACAGCTGTTAATGACCACAGTTCACTATGACCCCCCCCCAACATGACCACCCTCACCTAACACATCTACGACCACACCCCACTATCCCCACCCCACTATGACCTCACCTCAAGCCCAAAATACTGCCCCCCCACAACCCCCCCTATGACCACACCTCACATGACCACCCCTACATGACCACACCTCAAGACCTCACCTCACTATGACTAACCCACTATAACCACACCTCGCCATGATCCACAACAAGTGAAGTTGTAATGTGAAAGAACAAGAAGCGGCATAAAATTAAAATCAAACAATACAGCCACTGAACGATACACAAATAACCCGCACATAGGTACTGTGGGGGACCAAGACGCTGCAGTCAGGGTCAAGTGTGGTCGTCTTCCTAAGCTGTCTGGGAATTATATGTTTAAACCTCAGGTTAAATTGTTGATTCGGCACGAGAAAAGAACGAAAAAATTTCCCTCATATTCTGACCACTTAGAAGGCCCTTGAAGTCTTGCATTGCAAGAAGGTTAACAACATGACGGGCCCGGGGGGGGACCGATGAAAGTTTCTATGAATTTGAATCGGGTTGACTAATTATACAATTAAATATATGTTATTCAACATTTGCATTAGGTTAAAGTAAATGAAAATTTATTAGGTTTTACAAGGAGGGAAAAAAGGAGGCTGAAGCTTCGCCTAGATGGGTTTTGGGGGAGGGGGATGGTGGGGGCGAAAGGAGGAAAAGCTTTCCCGGGAGGTGGAGAATGTCACCCCTTTTGGGAATGATTTACAACAGGAATAAGGAAGGAAGGTTTTCCAGACTCCCCGACTCCCTTCAACGGAAGAAATTTTTGATTGTGGGGGATTTCGGGAGGGTATATGGATCTTTTTTTAACAGAGAAGGGGAAAGGGCAGACAGAGAGTGCCCCACAGTCCTTGGATTAATCTTCACCCCCTTTTTTTAAACAGAAAATTCATCAAAGATGCAGAAGAAGGCCCTTGGGGGAATTACAAGCTGAAAAAGCCCCCCAACGCACCAAACTACACCCAAAATCCCAAACGTCCGCGAAACTTACTCCTAGCCCCCTTGCAAAAACAAACTTTCTTAAGAGCTGTCCAAAAAGGGTCTGCGCTGGGGCGATTGATAAACCGAGTCTTCCATGCCCAGGAAACCCCGCGCGAATCTGTACTGGGAAAACCTCAGGAAAGACAGATAGACAAACTTGAGACACGACATGACATGGGCCTCTCCTTGACGAAGACATTCGTAGACCCACAAACCAACACAACATTTTTTATTCCTTGTATGAACCCCCCCTAACCCTATTTATAAATAACCTTTTGATTCTATGTCAGGTACCTTGAGCGTTCGCCCTCTGCCCCACTTTCGCCTTAGGGGGGCCCCCGGGCCCAAATTTTCACCCTTTCTAGCGCTAATTTCGCCTGTCCCGTCCTCTCCATCACCCCACAGGTTCATAAACGGGAAGCCGTTTTCCTGCTCAACCCCCAGACCCTTGGCGTGGGTTAAGCCCTGGTCTTTTTTACGACAAGAAGACTCCTTCCACCCTATTCTTCGTCTGTCCCGTCTTCCCGCTCATCCCATTGGGATCTTACCTAACTTATTCATTGATTGATTCGTCCTGTGTTTCACACTTCTTTTGGTTCATCCACATCAACCACCACCATGCTGGTGCTGTCCCACGGGATCATAATTTCCAGACCTACGGTGCTGAACAAAAACCCAAGGCCATACGATCCCAGGGGGGATCTTGTACCAAGATGAATTATTCCAACAGAATCAAGATTAAACCTTCCAGAAAACGGCAAATGACTCATCCAAGTTTTTTTTCTTTTGGGGCCTAGGGCGGCTTAATGTCAAGATCAATAACATCCTAACACTCCAAGAAACCTTCTTTGGGAGGGAAGACGATGTTGAGGCTAAAAAGTTACTAACCCCCTTTTTTTTTCCACCACGCCGGGGTTTTTCAAAGTCATGTCCTCCCTGCCATGGGCTGAAGATTTACTTGAAAAGACTTGAAAAACTGATTACCACAAACCTGTTGAGCCCAAAAGACCTCCTTGAAGAACAAAACCCCGGGCTTGGGAAAGATCACCAAGATTCCTACTGCCTCCTCCATGCTAAAATCATTTTTTACGAGTGTCAACGCCCAAGCTATAGCTGAAGGCCTCCATATAATTTTTTTATTAACTCCTCCATTGAAGCTGAGAGGTACCCATATTACTCAATGCGGGGTTTACTTTTTACCTACACTCAAAAAAAAGACTGCCCCAAAAAAACAAAACGTTCTGTACCTGGGGTCTAAAGGGCCACGATTCCAAGACTTGCACTTCTACGCCCCACAAAGTGTCTCAACCAAAACAATCATCATACTTTGCGGAAAAGGCCCCACCGTCGAGAAATTTAAAATAACCAGGAAGCAGAACAGAAGAAGACCCCCTTCCAACACCACTTATTGCCAACCCAAATCCAGGACGACATAAAAATTTTTAAAAACTACCCAACCCCCCACCACCGCTCCCCCAGCTAGTTTGAACCACAAAATTCAATGGGAAGCGAACAAATCAATTACCTTTTGGATTGAATGGAAGTTTTTAAAAGGGAAAAACCGAAAGGTCCCAATTTTTCTTTGCAGATTCAAAAGGACTTTTGAGAACACTTTCATCTTGGACTGGGGTAATGAAGAGAGCTATAAATAACAGTTTTCGAACACAAACATGCTCCCAAAGAACATTTATCCCATATAAAGAAATTAGATCGAATAGAAATGACCCAAAATGGATGAATAATAGGCTCAAATATCTTTTAGGGAGGGGGGTCCCCATCACAGCCTGGTTGCCCAAAAAATGCTTGGTTTAACCGCTCAGCCGTGTTCAGAAGAAAATCCGAACACGGCTGGAACCAGTGTAGAAGCCTTCAAGAGGAAACTGACAAAATCTTCACCAGGTGCCAGATCAACCAGGCTGTGATGGATATGTGGCAGGGGGCCTCCAGCAGCAAACAGCCTGGGTTGACCAGGAAGCACCAGACGAGCCTGGCAGGTGAGGGTCATCTTACGAATCAGTATATTGACATTAAGAGGGACGTTAAAAAGGGATAAGAAAAGCTAAGCGGGACTACGAAATTAAAGTTGCTAGGGATTCGAAAACTAACCAAAAAAGTTTTTTCCAGGTGTATAGAACAAAAGTTAGAGATAAGATAGGTCCCCTTAAAAATAATTATGGGTATCTTACTGACAAAGAGAATGAAATGTGCTCTATTTTTAATAATTATTTTCTCTCGGTTTTCACTCAGGAAGACACTAATAATATCCCAAGAATTAGGTATTTTAGTGGGCCTGAAGAAGATAAATTATGTAGTATCACAGTCACTAGCGAAATGGTTATCAAACAGATAGACCGTTTGAAGCAAAATAAATCGCAAGGCCCTGATGAGCTTTTTTCAAGGGTTCTTAAGGAATGCAAAATGGAACTCTGTGAACCCTTAACTAACATTTTTAACCTATCTCTTCAAACAGGTGTAGTGTCTGATACGTGGAAGATGGCTAATGTAATTCCTATTTTTAAAGCAGGGGACAAGTCGTTACCATCAAATTACCGCCCAATAAGTCTAACTTCAATTGTAGGCAAATTATTAGAGTCGATTATAGCTGATAACATAAGAAGCCATCTCGATAGGCATAATTTGATTAATGATACTCAACATGGATTCACCAGGGGCCGTTCCTGCCAAACTAATTTATTAACTTTTTTCAGTAAGGCTTTTGAGGCAGTTGATCATGATAAAGAATTCGATATTGTTTATTTGGATTTTAGTAAGGCTTTTGATAGAGTACCACATCAGAGACTGTTAAAGAAAGTGGCTGCTCACGGCATTGGAGGAAAAGTGTTTTCATGGATCGAGTCATGGCTCACCAATAGGAAGCAGAGGGTGTGCATTAATGGAGTTAAATCTGAGTGGGGATCTGTAACAAGTGGCGTTCCACAGGGATCGGTTTTGGGCCCGTTGTTGTTTATAATATATATAAATGACCTTGACGAGGGAATTACTAGTGATATGAGCAAATTCGCTGATGACACGAAGATAGGTAGGATAATCGATTCAGACGTAGATGTCACGGAACTTCAGGAGGATTTAGACAAACTCAATTCCTGGTCAGAAAATGGCAGATGCAGTTCAATGTAGATAAATGCAAAGTTCTAAAGCTCGGAATGTTCATAACCCTAGACTACCAAGCTTAATAATGGTAAATAAATAGCATAAATCCAGCACAATAAGAAATAAAATAGAGTATCAAGATCCTTATGACAGATGCCGCAGGTTGCTTTAGCGAGTACAAAGGTAGATCTGCTTGACTTCGATTTACGATGGCAAATCGTTAGCAAAAAGTCACGAATACTATGTTATCCATCTTAATAATGTTGAACTCAGCCGTACAAAATGCGAAAGGATCTGGGGTTATGGTAAGCAGCAACCTCAAACCAAGTCAGCAATGCTAAGCGTAAGAAATAAAGCAAATAGATTACTGGGATTTATATCAAGAAGTGTAAGAACATAAGAACATAAGAACATAAGAAAGGAGGAACACTGCAGCAGGCCTGTTGGCCCATTCTAGGCAGGTCCTTCACATTCCATCCCACTAACAGAATATTTGTTCAACCTAATTTTCAATGCTACCCAAGAAATAAGCTTTGATAATTTTATTTACTCATGTGCAATTCCCACTCAAATCCAACCCCTTCACTCATGAATTTATCCAACCTAAATTTGAAACTACCCAAGGTCCTAGCTTCAATAACCCTACTAGGCAGACTGTTCCACTCATCAACTACCCTATTTCCAAACCAATACTTTCCTATATCCTTTCTAAATCTAAACTTATCTAACTTGAATCCATTATTGCGGGTTCTCTCTTGGAGAGATATCCTCAAGACCTTATTTATATCCCCTTTGTTAATACCCATTTTCCACTTGTATACCTCGATCATGTCTCCCTCATTCTACGTCTTACAAGTGAATGTAATTTAAGGGTCTTCAATCTTTCTTCGTAAGGAAGATTTCTAATGCTATGTATTAATTTAGTCATTCTACGCTGAATGTTTTCTAACGAATTTATGTCCATTCTGTAATATGGAGACCAGAACTGAGCTGCGTAATCTAGGTGAGGCCTTACTAATGATGTATAAAGCTGTAATATAACCTCTGGACTTCTGTTGCTAACACTTCTTGATATAAATCCCAGTAATCTATTTGCCTTATTACGTACGCTTAGGCATTGCTGTCTTGGTTTAAGGTTGCTGCTTACCATCACCCCCAAGTCCTTTCTCGCAATCTGTATGGCTAAGTTCTACGTTATTTAACTTATAAGTGCTTGGGTTATGGACACTCCCGAGCTTTAGAACTTTGCATTTATCTACATTGAACTGCATCTGCCATTTTTCTGACCAGGAATTGAGTTTGTCTAAATCCTCCTGAAGTTCACTGACATCTACGTCTGAATCGATTATCCTACCTATCTTCGTGTCATCAGCGAATTTGCTCATATCACTAGTAATTCCCTCGTCAAGGTCATTTATATATATTATAAACAACAACGGGCCCAAAACCGATCCCTGTGGAACGCCACTTGTTACAGATCCATACTCAGATTTAACCCCATTAATGCACAGCCTCTGCTTCCTATTGGTGAGCCATGACTCGATCCATGAAAACACTTTTCCTCCAATGCCGTGAGCAGCCACTTTCTTTAACAGTCTCTGATGTGGTACTCTATCAAAAGCCTTACTAAAATCCAAATAAACAATATCGAATTCTTTATCATGATCAACTGCCTCAAAAGCCTTACTGAAAAAGTTAATAAATTAGTTAGGCAGGAACGGCCCCTGGTGAATCCATGTTGAGTATCATTAATCAAATTATGCCTATCGAGATGGCTTCTTATGTTATCAGCTATAATCGACTCTAATAATTTGCCTACAATTGAAGTTAGACTTATTGGGCGGTAATTTGATGGTAACGACTTGTCCCCTGCTTTAAAAATAGGAATTACATTAGCCATCTTCCACGTATCAGACACTACACCTGTTTGAAGAGATAGGTTAAAAATGTTAGTTAAGGGTTCACAGAGTTCAATTTTGCATTCCTTAAGAACCCTTGAAAAAGCTCATCAGGGCCTGGCGATTTATTTTGCTTCAAACGGTCTATCTGTTTGATAACCATTTCGCTAGTGACTGTGATACTACATAATTTATCTTCTTCAGGCCCACTAAAATACCTAATTCTTGGGATATTATTAGTGTCTTCCTGAGTGAAAACCGAGAGAAAATAATTATTAAAAATAGAGCACATTTCATTCTCTTTGTCAGTAAGATACCCATAATTATTTTTAAGGGGACCTATCTTATCTCTAACTTTTGTTCTATACACCTGGAAAACTTTTGGGTTAGTTTTCGAATCCCTAGCAACTTTAATTTCGTAGTCCCGCTTAGCTTTTCTTATCCCCTTTTAACGTCCCTCTTAATGTCAATATACTGATTCGTAAGATGACCCTCACCTCTTTGATACGCCTATAAATTCCTTTCTTCTGCCCTAAAAGATATTTGAGCCTATTATTCATCCATTTTGGGTCATTTCTATTCGATCTAATTTCTTTATATGGGATAAATGTTCTTTGGGCAGCATGTATAGTGTTCAGAAAACTGTCATATTGATAGCTCTCTTCATTACCCCAGTCCACAGATGATAAGTGTTCTCTAAGTCCATTGTAATCTGCTAAGCGAAAATCTGGGACCGTTACTGAGTTATTCCTACTATGAAACTTCCATTCAATGCCAAAGGTAATTGATTTGTGGTCGCTTGCGCCGAGTTCCTCTGTAATTTCTAAATTATTAACAAGGGTTTCCTTGTTTGCCAGAACTAAGTCAAGCAGATTATTTCCCTTGTAGGTTCTGTCACAAACTGCTTCAAAAACAATCTTGAACTACTTCTAAGAAATCGTTAGATTCTAAATTCCCAGTCAAAAATTCCAATCAATTTGACTAAAGTTGAAGTCACCCAGAATAACTACGTTATCGTGCATTGTGGCCTTAACAATTTCCTCCCATAGTAGTCTCCCTTGGTCCCTATCTAAGTTTGGGGGACGGTATATCACACCTAAAATCAATTTTTCATGCCCTCTGAAAATTCTATCCAGACAGACTCTGTATGTGTTAATTCAGACTTTATACCCATTTTTATACAACAATTTAAATGATCACGGACATAGAGTGCCACCCCACCCCCTTCCCGATACTTCTGTCTACTTGGAACAATTTAAAACCCTGAATGTGACATTCGGCAGGCAAGTCCCGATTTTTCATATTAAACCATGTTTCAGTTATTGCAAAAACATCAATATTACCTGTACTTGCAACTACTCTCAACTCGTCCATCTTATTCCTAGCACTACGACTATTGGTGTAATATACACTTAAAGACCCTCCTTTCTCTTTACCCTTCCTGCTCATTTCTGTTTTTCCCTTATACCTATTACTGTCCTTGTCACCTAGTGCCACTGGCTTTCCAATATCCACCTTATTCTGCCTATTACTAGTTCCCCTAGAATTTATAACATTACTACACTGGGACTTCACTGTTTTCCCCCCATAACCCATACCACTAACTTTTTCTAGTTTAAAGCCCTAACAGCTCCCTCCACTGCAGTTGCCAGTGCCCCCACCCCAGACCTAGATAAGTGAACCCCATCCCTGGCATACATGTCATTTCTGCCATAGAAGAGGTCCCAGTTGTCAATGAATGTTACTGCATTTTCCTTACAGTATTTGTCCAGCCAGCAATTGACACCAATTGCCCTGGACAACCATTCATTTCCAACTCCTCTCCTTGGCAAAATACCACATATGACAGGGTTCCCACCCTTCTTCCTAATTCTGTCTATTGCTGACCTATAGCTTCTAATCAGCTCCTCACTCCTACGTCTGCCAACATCGTTGCCTCCAGCACTGAGACAGATAATAGGATTCTCCCATTACCTCTCATGATGTCGTCCAGACGGCTAATAATATCCTTCATCCCAGCCCCAGGATAACACACCCTCTGCCTCCTATTCCTATCCTTAAGACAAAATTCTCTATCCATAAACTTAATCTGACTATCCCCAACTAAAACAATGTTCTTACCTCGACTGGCGGTGTGCATGACGTTCTCGACGGTCTTTGTAGAGATGGTCTTCGCTGGGATGTCTTCACATTCGTCTGATAACAAGGAGAAAGAGTTGCTGGTTTTCACAGCAGTCTCCTGGACCTTCTTCAACTTCAGCTTCGTCCCTTCAGATTCGACTAGCATCCATTCGTTGGTCTGATCATCGGCGACATTGTTCCGGGGATAATCCTTGCATATACCCTTCAAACGTTGAATCTCTCTTCTAGCTTCCGTTAATTCCGCCTTCATTTGGAGATATAGCTGCTCGTAGTCGAGGGAAACCATCATCCAATCTCAGGTAGCTAATAACGGAAGCACAGCAAAGATGGTTCAGTCCACAGAGAGTACACAAGACACGTCTTCAAGTACACAAGACACGTCTTCTGCTACTGTCACCTTACTGCAACAGAAGTCCAGCGGTTATATTACAGCTTTATACATCATTAGTAAGGCCTCACCTAGATTATGCAGCTCAGTTCTGGTCTCCATTTTACAGAATGGATATAAATTCAATAGAAAACATTCAGCGACGAATGACAAAGTTAATTCATAGCATTAGAAATCTTCCGTATGAAGAAAGATTGAAGACCCTTAAATTACATTCACTTGTAAGACGAAGAATGAGGGGAGACATGATCGAGGTATATAAGTGGAAGATGGGTATTAATAAGGGGGATATAAATAAGGTCTTGAGGATATCTCTCCAAGAGAGAACCCGCAATAATGGATTCAAATTGGATAAGTTTAGATTTAGAAAGGATATAGGAAAATATTGGTTTGGAAATAGGGTAGTTGATGAGTGGAACAGTCTGCCTAGTAGGGTCATTGAAGCTAGGACCTTGGGTAGTTTCAAATTTAGGTTAGATAAATTCATGAGTGAGAGGGGTTGGATTTGAGTGGGACTCGCACTTGAGTTAATAGAATTATCAAAGCTTATTTCTTGGGTAGCATTGAAAATTAGGTTGAACAAATATTCTGTTAGTGGGATGGATTGTGAAGGACGTGCCTAGTATGGGCCAACAGGCCTGCTGCAGTGTTCCTCCTTTCTTATGTTCTTATGTAATAATATTGGTAGAATTACCGACAATATGTTAAGTAAAAGGACACAATTGCAACTAATGTGACATTTTATTGTGGCAACGTTTCGCTCTCCAGGAGCTTTCTCAAGCCGTTACAAGCGATAAATGGACATAGTTGGTATATATATACTGTCAAGGTGAGGTGAAAACACTAGTGGTGTTAGAAATAGTAGTGATATAAGTAGTATTAGTAGTAGTAGTAGTAGTAGTAGAAGTAATACAATAAGGTAGTACAATCAATATGCACGTGAGTAAAAGGTGATAAAACAAATACTTGGGTAGTATAACAATAGGTTAGACAAATATTTCTGCTGGAGGTTGAAATATAAAAGGCCAGTAGGAGTGTTCCACATCTACGATGTGCTAAACTAACAGGAGAGACTATGTGATGGTAGGGTTTACTGTTTTCAGGAGGATTCTTGCTAAGACTTCAGAGATGGTGAAGCTGCCTTTGTTTTGTTTAATTGTGTTAGAAACAGAGATAAGTGCTGATTCAAGGCATTTTCGACTACGGAAATTAGTTTCTTTGATTACTAGTCGGGCGTCTTTGAATTTCATGAGATGATTGTTGGAATTTCGGTGTTGTACGCAGGCGTTGTTCAGGTTATCGTTTCTGCATGCATTCATGTGTTCATTGATGCGTGTCTCGAGGTTTCTTGCTGTTTCTCCTACATAAATTCTGTCGCAGCCTCCACAGGGTATAGTGTAGACCCCTGCGTTGACTGGTTCATGGTGCTTGGATCTAGTCTTGGTTAGATCCTTAATAGAAGTACTGGAAGCGATGGCGACTCTAGTGTTAGCTTGTGCAAATACTTTAGAAATGTTGGATGCAACCTGGCTGTTGGGAAGAATTATAACTTTGTTTGGAGTGGAATTGACGCGTGGAGAATTAATGATCTGAAGAGCTCTTTTCTTGCAATCTTTGATGAAAAAGGAAGGAAAATGTAAATCAGTGAAGGTTTGGTGAATGTATGTACATTCCTCGTCAAGAAACTCAGGACTACAAATTCGGTAAGCTCTTAGGAAGAATCCGATGATGATACCTCTTTTGGTCTTAGTATCTTGACTGGAATAGAAATGTGTGAGGTCATTTTTATTTGTAGGTTTCCGGTAAACTTGAAATCTTAGGTTGTTATCTACTTTGTGGATGAGGACGTCTAGAAAGGGTATCTTGTTATTGGACTCTTCTTCTAGTGTAAACTGGATCGCCGGTTCAACTGCGTTGAGCCTTGCCTGAAGATTCCGTACATCAAAACGTTTGGGAGTTATTACGAGGACGTCGTCTACGTAACGTAACCAAGTGACGCTTGAGGGGACGATGTTGGCGAAGTGTTCAGCCTCTAGGTGTTCCATGTATAAGTTAGCTAAGACGGCACTGATGGGGGACCCCATTCCATGCCGTATGTTTGTTTGTAGAGCCTGTTACTGAAAGAAAAACAGTTGAAATTAACACAGAGTTCAATAAGGTCAACAAAATCTCCGGGAGGAAGAGGAAGGTTGAGGTCCTGATTGACTTTACGTCGTAGAACCTCGATGGCTTGTGTAGTAGGTACTTTAGTGAAGAGGGAAGTCACGTCCAAACTGCTTAGTTTCTTGTTTCGGATGGAGAGATTTCGGATGCGGTTGAGAAGGTCGCCTGAATGTTTAAGATGAGCGGGGCTGATGGTCCCCAGAAGGCAGGAAAGATGTTTGGCAAGAACTCCGGCTAGTTTGTGTGGTGCACTGCCTATACCTGATGTGATTGGTCTAAGAGGAATATTATGCTTATGAGTCTTGGGTAAGCCATACATGTGTGCTGGTTTAGGGTTGCTGGGTATCAAGTACAGAAGTTTCTTTCCTTCACTGGTGCGTTTCAGTATTTGTCTGGTTTTATATAGGAAATCTTTAGTGAGTGTTTCCCACTGTTGTGTGTTGATGGGTTCGTAAGTGGATTGGTCATTCAAAAGGTCCATCATTTTGGTGTTGTATTCACTGGTGTTGAGTATGACGACTCCACCTCCTTTGTCGGCGGTGGTGACATAGTCTCTCCTGTTAGTTTAGCACATCGTAGATGTGGAACACTCCTACTGGCCTTTTATATTTCAACCTCCAGCAGAAATATTTGTCTAACCTATTGTTATACTACCCAAGTATTTGTTTTATCACCTTTTACTCACGTGCATATTGATTGTACTACCTTATTGTATTACTTCTACTACTACTACTACTACTACTAATACTACTTATATCACTACTATTTCTAACACCACTAGTGTTTTCACCTCACCTTGACAGTATATATATACCAACTATGTCCATTTATCGCTTGTAACGGCTTGAGAAAGCTCCTGGAGAGCGAAACGTTGCCACAATAAAATGTCACATTAGTTGCAATTGTGTCCTTTTACTTAACTTATGTTCTTATGTTAAATATCTAGCCTCACAGTAATGGGTTCAAGTTAGAAATATTAGATTTAGATTAAGAAAGTATATAGAAAAGTATTGTTTTGGTAATAGATTTGTGGATGAGTAGCTTTAAAAATAGATAAGACAAGTACATGAGTGGGTGTACGACCATTTTTAAGACAGAAATGACGTGATGTTAGGGATGGGGTTCACTTATCCAGGGCAGGTATGGGTGCTCTAGCTAGTTCATATGAGTGTTGCTAGGACTTTAACTAGAATTAATTAGACGTATGGAATTTCGAAGGAAAAACCGTAGAGTTGAAATACTGATTTAGGCTTTGTTACCACCAATCTTAAGAATAACAATCAAGTAATGTTGGGTAATGCTGATAACAGAAATTGTGGAGAAGCAAAGCTGAATAGTAAATAGGTACAGAAGAAAAAATATTAACATATTTTATACTAATTGTCGAACCGTCAGGCATAAAATTAATGAATGGCGTTTGGTAGCATGTGTGGGAAACATTGATGATACTGTAATAACAGAAACCTGCTAAAATTTAAAGAGTGATAGGCCAGTGTTACATTTAAGGGTTTAATTTGCAGCAAGTAGATAGAAATACCGGAAAGGGGTTTGGAATAACATGTTCGAGAAAATATAAATTGTAAATAAATGGTATAAAATACTCGACACAATGGAAAATAAACACATAAGCAGTATAATTGATCCTTTATTGACAACGTTTCGCCCACGCAGTGGCTTTATCGAGTCACAGACAGATCTACCTGGAAAATGAGCAACATGGAGAATATATAGGGTACAGTCAGGTGGAGAATGCTGGGTCAGGTGGAGAAAGCTGCATGTGAGTCTTAAAAGTAGTGTGATAGTTAAAAACATAGGTGACTTAAAGGACCTGCAGTGTACCATTCTTGAGTTCTAGGTGGATAGCGTTGAAGAAGTTTCTTGGCAATAGGTTCAGCTATGTTGTAGAGCCGTTGTTCTGGTTGAAGTTGTTGGATATACAGATGAGTGATGATTCTAGGATTCTTCGGTATTGCGTGTTGTCTTCTGGCGATGAGTCTTGCGTTTCTGTAGTTGATTAAATGGTTGTGTAAATTTCGGTGTTGAACACAGGCATTTCTTGAGTCGTCAGATCTGCCTGCGTACTGGTGTTCTGAAATGCGTGTTTGTAGGTCTCTGGATGTTTCGCCAACGTAAATTTGCTGCAGCCATTGCAAGGATTGTGTATACCCCTGCCGTGGATTGAAGCTTTTCCTGTCTGTTACTGGTAATGTCCTTAATGGTGGTGGATGTGGAGGTGGATACTGGAATGAGGTCTTAGAAAATGTTGGAAACTTGTTTGGAAATGGAGTTGGTGGGAAGGACTATGTATCTCTTCTCAGCAGTGTCTTTCTGGGTGTGTTGAAGATGTTTAATGCCCGTCGTCTGCAGTCTCTAATGAAGTGACGAGGATAGTGAAGTTTTGAAAAACTTGTTCAAAGAGGAGCATTCTTCTTCAAGGAACTCACTGCTGCAGATTCTGAGTGCGCAGGAAAAGCCTATAATTACACCACGTTTAATTTTGGTGTCGTGGTGAGAGTAGAAGTGGAGAAGATCGTGTTGATTGGTAGGTTTTCGATTGGTAGGTTTTCCTCTTCTGTCACCTGGCTTCGTTATGTTGACGACATTCTCATCATAACTCCCAGACGCTTCAACGTTCAAGCTCTCCAACACGAACTCAACCAGGTTGAGCCATCAATCCAGTTTACACTAGAAGAAGAAGTCGACAACACTCTTCCTTTCCTTGATGTTCTTTCTGCAAAGCTGACCATGAACTTCGTTTTAAAGTCTATCGAAAACCTACCAATCAACACGATCTCCACTTCTACTCTCACCACGACACCAAAATTAAACGTGGTGTAATTATAGCTTTTTCCTGCGCGCACTCAGAATCTGCAGCAGTGAGTTCCTTGAAGAAGAATGCTCCTCTTTGAACAAGTTTTTCAAAACTTCACTATCCTCGTCACTTCATTAGAGACTGCAGACGACGGGCATTAAACATCTTCAACACACCCAGAGAAGACACTGCTGAGAAGAGATACATAGTCCTTCCCACCAACTCCATTTCCAAACAAGTTTCCAACATTTTTCTAAGACCTCATTCCGAGTATCCACCTCCACATCCACCACCATAAAGGACATTACCAGTAACAGACAGGAAAAGCTTCAATCCACGGCAGGGGTATACACAATCCCTTGTAATGGCTGCAGCAAATTATACGTTGGCGAAACATCCAGAGACCTACAAACACGCATTTCAGAACACCAGTACGCAGGCAGATCTGACGACTCAAGAAATGCCTGTGTTCAACACCGAAATTTACACAACCATTTAATCAACTACAGAAACGCAAGATTCATCGCCAGAGAAGACAACACGCAATACCGAAGAATCCTAGAATCATCACTCATATGTATATCCAACAACTTCAACCAGAACAACGGCTTCTACAACATAGCTGAACCTATTGCCAAGAAACTTCTTCAACGCTATCCCACCTAGAACTCAAGAATGGTACACTGCAGGTCCTTTAAGTCACACTATGTTTTTAACTATCACACTACTTTTAAGACTGTCACATGCAGCTTTCTCCACCTGACCCAGCATTCTCCACCTGACTGTACCCTATATATATCTCCATGTTGCTCATTTTCTAGGTAGATCTGTCTGTGACTGATAAAGCCACTGCGTGGGCGAAACGTTGTCAATAAAGGATCACATTATACTGCTTATGTGTTTATTTTTCCAAAATATAAATTGTTGTATAAAACAGGTATAAAAATAGCTGGATTAGTAGAATTTCTAGAAAGTCAAGAAAATAGTTTAGGTGTAGTATACCGACTTCAAAACATTGAAAGCGATAGTGTAGACCCTCTTTTCTGACTAATTTGCTCAGGTTTCTAGACACGATAACGTGGTAATCGTGAGGGATTTTATCTTTAATCAAATTACCTGGACATCTTTGACTGGTAATCGGGAATCCAGTGACTTCCTGGAAGTACTCCAGGATGCTTTCTGAAGCAATTTGTAACAGAGCTTATCAGAGGTAATAATTTCCTCCACCTAGTCTTATAAAAAAGAAAAGCTCATAAATAATCTGGAAATATCTGAAGAGCTTGACGCAAGTGATCACAAATCTTACCTGGTATAAGGATAATGCGGTAAAAGACTTAGATTTCCTGTATGCAGATTATAGTGGACTTAGGGAACACCTGCCTAATCTCGACAGGGGTAATCTAGCTAATAATTTTATTGTACAAAGTGTTCTATGTATATATATTCCCAGAGAGAAGTTATGTTAAATAAGAAATGTCCCAGATGGATGAATAGGAGACTATTGCATCTATTAGAGAGAAAAGTGGAATTTATATATAACGCATCAAAAGAGGAGAGTTTAACCTATTGACCAAAACGACTAATTGTTTTCAAGGATACTTAAAGAGTACAGGTTGGAAATTAGTCAGCCGTTAACGAGCGTGTTTAATACATCCATCCAAACTGATGTTGTCTCAGAGATGTAGAAGATGGGTAATGTAATTCCTATATTCAAAACAAGGGATAAGTCTTTTTCCCTCAAATTACCGTCCAATAAGCCTAACGTCTATAGTAGGCAATTATTAGAATCAGTTATAGCTGATATTGTTAGAAGCCATCTTAACGAGCATAACTTGATAAATGAATCTCACCATGGAATCATGAGGGTCGATGCTGCCTGACAAATTTACTGACGTTATTAAATAAATCGTTTGAGGCAGTGGTCAATGAAGAAGAATATTATGTTTTTAATTTGACTTCAATAAGGCCTTCGACAGAGTACCTTACAAAAGACTCTTAAATTAAAAAGCAGCTCATGGTATAGAAGGTAAAGTTCTAATATGGACTGAGTCAGGGCTGACCAATTGGAGATATAGGGTTTGTATTAATGGGGTCAAGTCTGAATGGGGACCGATCACTAGAGGTGTTCCACAAGGATCAGTTTTGGGTCCTATGTTGTTCATTATTTCATTAATGACCTTGATGAGGGAATAACGAGTGACATGAGTAAATAAATTCGCAGATGACAAAAATAGGCCGAATAATAGATTCTGAGGTGAACTATAATGAAGTTAAGTAAGATTTTTAGACAAATTATTGCTATTGTCTAAAAAGTGACACGTTCATTTTAATGTGGACAAGTGTAAAATCTTAGTACTTGGGAATGAAAATAACCCTTGTAGTTATAAATTAGGTGATGTAGAGCTTGGATTTATATAAAGAAGTATAAGTAACAGGAGTCCAAAAGGTATTTTACATCACTAGTAAGGTCTCACTTATATTATGATGTTCAGTTTTGGTCTCCTTACTGCAGAATGGAAATAAATTAATTTGAGAACATACAGTGAAGGATGACAAGAATGATTCACTGCATAAGAAATCTCCCATATCAAGGATAGAAATAAATCGTCATTATCCTGAGACGTATAGAATGAGAGGATATGTCACTGATGTATATAACTGAAGATGGGTATAAAAAAGCGATATAAATTAAGTACTGAGAATACTGTATCAAGGAAGAACCAGAAACAACAAATTTTAGTTAGATAAATTTACATTTAGGAAGGAATAGGAAAGTACTTGTTTTCAAACAAAGTTGCTGATGTGTAGAACAACCTTCAGGGTTGGAAAAAGAGGTTAAGAACTTGGGTGAGAAGGGCTGGCTATAACTAGTACCTGAGGTATTGAAGCTAATTTTTGGGAAGCTCTGGTAAAGGCTGCACAAGTGGGTGGGTGGGAATGGTTAGTTTAGAGAAGTACCTGTCTAGTCTGGGTCAGTAGGGCTGCAGCAGTGTTCCTCAATTCTTATGTTCTTATACGTGAGATGGACCTACAGGCTGGTAGGCCTGTATCAATACTCCTTCATTCTTATAAGTGAGTGAGACTTGGACCTGCCCTAGCATGGGTTAGTAGCTATACTTGTTGCAGACTTATTTCCACAAATTGACTCTGCCCACCTGTGATGCTGCCATAAACTATTTCGTGTGGTCACCTGTCTCCAGTGCACTTGTTAGACTTTATGAAGGCTGATGAACTACACATAAAATATCTAGGCTAATGGATGATTACACCTTCAACTGTCAATATATTTCAACGAACCCAAGTGTTACACATGAGTCTTATTCACCAGTATTTACTTTCTTACTCACAGCTACACAATATATAACTGAACAATTTGTAGCTACTTACTGTCGCAACATACACAGTAATCCCCTGAACAATTTGTAGCTACTTACTGTCGCAACATACACAGTAATCCCCTGAACAATTTGTAGCTACTTACTGTCGCAACATACACAGTAATCCCCTGAACAATTTGTAGTTACTTACTGTCGCAACATACACAGTAATCCCCTGAACATGTGTGGTTGTTCAGAGTCTTGAAGCATAAATTGGCCTGATGCAAATACCAGGGCAGTTGACTGTGTTGTGACAAACGGCCTTGCGCACTGTGCAGCACTTGCAGCCTGAGTTACCACAGCTTGCCTTAACCTCATGCTCAAGTGCCAGGCAGGTGTCTCGACACACTCCAGCACCATCATCACAGAAAGGCTGACCATTACACTCTGTTCAAGAACACAAACATATTATCTCTTGAAGAACACAAACATATTATATGTTGAAGAAAACAAACATATTATCTGTTGAAGAACACAAGCAATGTTTTTGTTTAAGAACACTGCCAGGTATTTGTTGTACTCTAACATTCAATTGGGTGATACATTCTATGACAGGTAATAAACAATAGCACAAAGTAGTTGGTGTACTTTATGAGAGGGAAAGCGTTGTATTACTTACAAATGATGATATATACAACGATCCAAAATGAATAATAATCTTAACCAGTTAGACTACCACAGAAATGTGCCACGTGACAGCGGTGGAAAATATTAAGTAATGTTCACTTAGAGAAAGTCTTTCTTCGTAGGGACGATCCTCTTCCCTAAAATTCAATCAAGACTAAGTACTCAGTATCTTCTTTCGCTTAAACAATAACGATATTTATCACATTCCTCAAAAAAAAAAAAAAATGAAGAGGAATAATAAAAGAGGCATTCATTTATTTTATCATTCCTTCCCATTAAAGTGGTGTTGTGGGTATCCCACCACCCAGAAGAAATATGATCATTTTCTTGACATTATTATTAGAAGTTAAATGTAGATCTAAAAGTGACAATCAGAGATGGACGTCTCATGAAATTAATTCTGGTTGACCCTCAACCATTATTAACTGAATAACATTAACATAGATGACTGTCGGTTTAAACTGAAACTTTGCTTAGGATTAGATAATTATGGGGAGATATATTGGGGGATTGTGCCTTTCATAGAGAAGTTGTGCTTTTCAGAGACGTCAGAACTGCAGGGTGGCTAAGGTAATAAAACTATGACATTAACTTAATCTTATATGTTTATTCTGAAGGATGGTTTACCACAACTCTATTATGTTGTGTTGGTTGAGGTTCTGCTCACCTGTCTTGGTTCCTTTGTGACAGCAACTTGGTATACAAGTACATCGTAAATATAATTGTAATGAATGTTACATTGAAGAGAATTATCTTGTGCTCAGTCCTTGACACTGATTCTAAGTCCTATGAGTGACTGTCACAGTAATATTACAAGGTGAGGTAGACAAGTTGACTTTGTGTAGCTTTAGTGTGTTATTATGAAACTGATATTCTCCATATATGTTAACAAATTGAAGAAAATTGTAGGAAAATAAATCAAATATATTTAATTTGTCACGATACACAAGTAATGAAAATAATGTCTCAGAAATTATGAGAAAATATTGTAAATTAGTTAGTTAAAGAAAAAAAATATTTTACAAATTTGTATTTAATGTTGAAGTGATATTTATTTTAAGGAACCATCTCTTTACTAATATTGTGATTGATTAGTACATGATTATGTTATATGTAACAATGGGATGAATTACTACTGTCGCAACAAATACAGTCACTGCCTGAACAATGGGAATTAATCAAAGGCTTTGTGCACTTCCTGGAGTCCATGCATATTCCTGGACATTGCACAGAGATGTTACATGTAACCTCACGTAGTGTGCAACATTTGCAACCAGAGACACTGCAGCCTCCCTTCATCTCCCGTTCATCACTATGGCACCATTCTCTGCACACACCATTACCATCATCACAGAAAGGCTGAGTATTACATTCTGTTGAATATAATATTTATACTATTACAAGTTTTATCAACACTTTAAATAAACGTTTGTAAAATTTGATAAACATTAATTCAATTTATAATAGGACTGCCCAAAACAATAAGGAATATTAGTAGAGTTATTGTCTTGTTTATATATTGATTTTATTATTGAGAACTTTCTTCAAACAACCTCGAGCGGTTTCTTACTCTTCGGAAGCTCTTCTGGCAACCTTAAGAATTATTTGACACTCGAAAGCTGACTTCTGACACCTTCAGAACTCTCTGGTAATCTTGAGAACTCTATGTTAACACTCGAGAACTCTCTTCTAACACTCGAGAACTCTCTTCTAACACTCAAGAACTCTACACTGACTCCTCACAAAGTCTAGTATACCTTGTAATAGACAAAAAATTCCTCTAGCCAGTGTTATTATCAAAATGCCTTTTCTTTCAGCCTACGGCATGATCAAAATTATAATTTGTTATCCTCCAATTCTTCTTAAAAATACTCCACAGTGCTTAGAATATTAATCACTTTAATCCCAATACTTTTTCTTCTACATATCATTTCAACAAGCCTATAAGCTTTCCTACAGACTACTATTATGAAAATAAGCCACATG
>WNWK01035214.1:0-19926 GCA_009830355.1 Cherax destructor | reverse complement strand
CTGATTTGTTGAAAATAAAAACCACTAAAATAGGTAAACCCATATGGGTGATGCAACACTGCATTGCTAGCGTTGAAAGACTCACCCGGTTGCAGCGTGTGCCATAATGAATGCACTGAAGATGGTCTCTGTGACTGGCAAGTTCCTCTCCTTCATGAGAGCCAGGACCCTAGTAGCCCCGGCCAGGTCTCCGATGCGACCCACCACCAGTATCAATGACTCCAACACTTCATAACTTGCTTCCAGTCGATGAGTCTCCATGAGGTCTAATATGTCCTATAGAAAACACATTTGATAAGCATACAGTAGAACCCCCATATCCGAAGAGTCAGTTTCCGTTGTTTCAGTTATCTGTGGTTTACTGTGGCTAGAAAATAACCCTTAATTTTGCCTAATAATGGCCCCTAAGCACAAAGTGATAGAGATAGCTCTTTAACTCTTTGGGGTCGACAGGCCTTCTCGGAAACTCGTTCTCAGGGTCGAAATTTTTTTGGAAAAACAAAAAATAATTGTTTCTTATGAAATGATAGAGAATCATTTTCTGATCATAACGACACCAAAAGTATGAAATTTCATTGAAAACTTACGGAATTATGCTCTCACAAAGTTATCGGTCTCGACGATGTTTATGCATCGGCGATTTCGCCCACTTTGAGCCCTATTTTTGGCCAATTTCAATGTTCCAGTCCACTAAAATCGTAGGTATTTCGCTAGAACTCCATTTCTACTATCGATTGAGTACAAGAAGCTGCCCATTTACCAATTTCAACTACCCAAAATAGTGGTCAGAAAATGGCAATTTGGCCAATTTCACACAAATTTGAAACGATGCCAATTTCAAAATGGGGTCCAGAATAAACAAGGCAGACATTCCTGGCACTAAAATAACATCTTCTCTGTTCATTAGTCACGTCTCCAGGCCCCTCTTACATTACTTTTGCTTTCCATTTTTAATTTTTATTCTCACAAAAAATAGAAGATTTACTGTTATGTATAGAACTGTATCATTGTAAAAATGGTATAAATAATATCAGCGCACTTGTGGAAGAATATTAGACTCGCCAGTTGATGTGTATTGGACACATGGTGTGATTTGTTTACTCTTGAACATCGTCAAAAATCGAACATTTTTGCTACTTTGAGCTCAATTTCAAGGTACTTGTCATTGTCAAACCAATCAAAATCATCTCCATTTCTGTAATATATCTTCCATTCTATCAAATGAGAGCAAGAAAATGAGAATACATCAATAAATACCATACGAAAATAGACTGCAAAGTCACTGTTTTAAACGAAAAAAAACAGTCAGTTTTTTTTTTCTCATTATGCAGTGTGTGCTGCAGGAATTTTTTTATACTGCGCACACTGACCACACAGACCCATTCTTTCATATGTAGGCCTACCAGCCGTTTCCCACTTAATTTGAGGCCGCTAGAATTTACGCGTACTAGTACGGCACCGACCCTGGTGCATAAAATGTACTAGTACGGCACCGACCCCGAATGGGTTAAAGCCTAAGAGAAGCTGTGAAGTGCTTCCCATCAGTGAAAAAGTGCTAATTCTCCCCTTATTGTGCGTAATTTATCAATTAAATTTTATCATAGGTATGTATGTATAGTATATAGGGTTGGCTACTATGTGCGGTTTCAGGCATCCACAGTAGATCTTGGAACATATCCCCCGCGGATACCTGGAGTATACCAGGAGAGGGCTTTGGGGGTCAACATCCGTGCGGCACGGTCTGAGACCAGGCCTCGTGGTGGATCAGGGTCTGATCAACCAGGCTTTTACTGCTGGCTGCACGGGGATACGGGGGGGACTACTGTACATAAGAACACATTACTGATGGTGTCACAGATATCACTCTTCCAAGAACGTCTGACTCGGTCGCTGGGTTTAATCAATTCACTTTCAATTCCTTCCTCCTCTTCCAGAAAATGAGAATTAAGCAACTTTGAATAAATGGAAAAAACTGGCAAAAGTGAATTGTGGACACAGAAACGAAGTATACAGTGGTACCTCGGTATACGTCCTTAATTAATTCCAGAAGGCTGTTCAATTGCCGATCTCTTCGAGTACCGAACGAATTTGTTCCCATAAAGACTAACGTAAAGTAGATTGATCCATTTCAGACCCCCAAAAATACACTTACAAAAGCACTTACAAAAATACACTTACATAATTGTTTGTGTTGGGAGCTGGACATATACCGAGGTACCACTGTATGCTACTTTTGTGTTTTGGTGCCATTATTAAGCTAAATTTAGGGTTATTTTTGGGCCATGATAATCCGTGGAAATCGAATCCATGGATATGGGGGGCTCTACTGTATAAGCATATAATAATTACTGCCAATGTATTCTATACCATTAACAAATAAAATAATTCACTCTCTTGTACTCTGTGTAACTTATATAATTATTTTTCCGCACATCGGCCGATTCTCACCAAGGCAGGGTGGCCGAAAAAGAAAAACTTTCATCATCATTCACTCCATCACTGTCTTGCCAGAGGGGTGCTTTACACTACAGTTATAATACTGCAACATTAACACCTCTCCTTCAGAGTGCAGACACTGTACGTACTTCCCATCTCCAGGACTCAAGTCCGGCCTGCCGGTTTCCCTGAATCCCTTCATAAATGTTACTTTGCTCACACTCCAACAGCACGTCAAGTATTAAAAACCATTTGTCTCCAATCACTCCTATCAAATACGCTCACACATGCTTGCTGGAAGTCCAAGCCCCTCGCACACAAAACTTCCTTTACCCCCTCTTTCCAGCCTTTCCTAGGCCGACCCCTACCCCGCCTTCCCTCCACTACAGATTTATACACTCTCGAAGTTATTCTGTCTCGTTCCATTCTCTCTACATGTCCGAACCACCTCAACAACCCCTCCTCAGCTCTCTGGATAATAGTTTTGGTAATCCTGCACCTCCTCCTAATTTCCAAACTCCGAATTCTCTGCATTATATTCACACCACACATTGACCTCAGACATGACATCTCCACTGCCTCCAGCCTTCTCCTCGTTGCAACATTCATCACCCATGCTTCATACCCATATAAGTGTTGGTATAACTATACTCTTATACATTCCCTTCTTTACTTCCATGGACAAAGTTCTTTGTCTCCACAAACTCCGAAGTGCTCCACTCACCCTTTTTCCCTCATCAATTCTATGATTCACCTCTTCCTTCATAGACCCATCTGCTGACATGTCCACTCCCAAATATCTGAATACATTCACCTCCTCCATACTCCCTCCCTCCAATCTGATATCCAATCTTTCGTCACCTAATCTTTTTGTTATCCTCATCACCTTATTCTTTCCTATATTCACTTTCAATTTTCTTCTTTTACACACCCTACCAAATTCATCCACCAACCTCTGCAACTTCTCTTCAGAATCTCCCAAAAGCACAGTGTCATCAGCAAAAAGCAACTGTGACAACTCCCACTTTGTATTTAATTCTTTATCTTTTAACCCCACACCTCTTGCCAAGACCCTCGCATTCACTTCTCTTACAACCCCATCTAAAAATATATTGAACAACCACGGTGACATCACACATCCTTGTCTAAGGCCCCCTTTTACAGGGAAATAGTCCCCCCTCCCTTCTACACACACTAACCTGAGCCTCACTATCCTCATAAAAACTCTTCACTGCTCTCAGTAACTTACCTTCTATTCCATACACCTGCAACATCTGCCACATAATGGCCATATAAATTGTAATTGAATTACAACTAATTGTTTTAATTTGTTTGATCTCATTCAATTAATTGCATTGCTGCAATTAATAAATTATTATGTTCAACTTATATTCAAATTTTACAACTTATACACAATTATACTTATTTTATAAATTATCAACCATAATTTTTTACCATGTAGTCTACTGTTAATTAATCTTAAGATTGCCCACAATGCTCAGCATATTAGGGGCATTTGGCATGTACACCTCATTTATACCTAACTATGTAGTTCAACATTGTATCATGTCTAAATATATTATTATTATTATTATTAAGTTAGGCTTAAGTTTGCCCAAACATGTTCTGCGTAATTATGGGTTTTCTACATGTACAGTGGTCCCTTGACTATCGGTCATAATCCGTTCCAGGAGCTAGACCTTAACTCGAAAATTTTGAAACTCAAAACCTTATTTCCCATAAGAAATAATGTAAATACAGTGGTACCTCGAGTTACGATGGTCCCCAAAATCGCCCTTTTATGTAAGTTTATTTTTTTAAATGCTTTTGTAAGTATATTTTTGGGGGTGTAAAAGGACTAGTCTATTTTACATTATTCCTTATGGGGATAAATTCGTTTGGTAATGGCACTTGAACAGCATTCTCGAACGAAAAAATATCGTAACTCGAGGTACCACTGTACAATTAATCCGTTTCCACCCAAAAATATTTACAAAAAAATTCATTTTTTTAAAGAATAAATACTATAGTTTTACATACAAAAAACAATGAGAAATAAATATAAAGCACTAATTATAATGGACAAATGAACAGTTAAATAAGTTTTACCTTTATTGATGACTCTTGTTGGCGTATGAGAGAATCGGGAGAGTTTGTTTGGAGGCAAGACAAGATAGTCCTTCAATATGACAATAATATCAACCCTACAGCTTATTTATCTAGCACAATTCATCTAATATGACATAATAAACAATATTAATAACATAGAAACATGATATAAACTCTAGAATGAATAAAACATGTCATGTCATTATGGTAGTAGGTTGGTAGACAGCAACCACCCAGGGAGGTACTACCATCCTGCCAGGTGACTGTGAAACAGAAACCTGAAACTGTTTTACATGATGGTAGGATTGCTGGTGTCTTTTTTCTGTCTCATAAACAAGTTGGATAACATGTATATCAAGCTACTTCTACTTACACTTTAGGTCACCCTACACAGGCATGCACATGCATATATATACATACACACATCTAGGTTTTTCTTCTTTTTCTTAATAGCTCATGTTCTTTTTATTTTCTCTATTGTCCATGGGGAAGTGGAAAAGAATCTTTCCTCCGTAAGCCATACGTGTCGTATGAGGCGACTAAAATGCCGGGAGCAATGGGCTAGTAACCCCTTCTCCTGTACACTTTTACTAAAAAAAAAACTGGGTTGTTTGAATGTGCGTGGATGTAGTGCGGATGATAAGAAAGAGATGATTGCTGATGTTATGAATGAAAAGAAGTTGGATGTCCTGGCCCTAAGCGAAACAAAGCTGAAGGGGGTAAGCGAGTTTCAGTGGGGAGAAATAAATGGGATTAAGTCATGAGTATCTGAGAGAGTTAGAGCTAAGGAATGGGTAGCAATAATGTTGAAGGATCAGTTATGGAAGAGGAAGAGGGAATATAAATGTGTAAATTCAAGGATTATGTGGATTAAAATAAGGGTCGGATGCGAAAAGTGGGTCATAATAAGCATGTATGCACCTGGAGAAGAGAGGAGTGTAGAGGAGAGAGAGAGATTTTGGGAGATGTTAAGCGAATGTATAGGAACTTTTGAACCAAGTGAGAGAGTAATTGTGGTAGGGGACCTAAATGCTAAAGTAGGAGAAACATGTAGAGAGGGTGTGGTAGGTAAGTTTGGGGTGCCAGGTGTAAATGATAATGGGAGCCCTTTGATTGAACTTTGTATAGAAAGGGGTTTAGTTATAGGTAATACATATTTTAAGAAAAAGAGGATAAATAAGTATACAAGATATGATGTAGGGCGTAATGACAGTAGTTTGTTGGACTATGTATTGGTAGATAAAAGACTGTTGAGTAGACTTCAGGATGTACATGTTTATAGAGGGCCACAGATATATCAAATCACTTTTTAGTTATAGCTACAGTGGGAGTAAAAGGTAGATGGGATACAAAGAAAATAGAAGCAGTAAGTAAGAGAGAGGTGAAGGTTTATAGACTAAAAGAGGAGGCAGTTAGGGTAAGATATAAACAACTATTGGAGGATAGATGGGCTAGTGAGAGTGTAGGCAATGGGGTCGAAGATGTATAGGGTAGATTTAAAAATGTAGTGTTAGAGTGTTCAGCAGAAGTTTGTGGTTACAGGTGAGTGGGTGCGGGAGGGAAGAAGAGCGATTGGTGGAATGATGATGTAAAGAGAGTAGTAAGGGAGAAAAAGTTAGCATATGAGAGGTTTTTACAAAGTAGAAGTGATGCAAGGAGGGAAGAGTATATGGAGAGAAAAAGAGAGGTTAAGAGAGTGGTGAAGCAATGTAAAAAGAGAGCAAATAAGAGAGTGGGTGAGATGTTATCAACAAATTTTGTTGAAAATAAGAAAAAGTTTTGGAGTGAGATTAATAAGTTGAGGAAGCCTAGGGAACAAATGGATTTGACAGTTAAAAATAGGAGAGGAGAGTTATTAAATGGAGAGTTAGAGGTATCGGGAAGATGGAGGGAATATTTTGAGGAGTTGTTAAATGTTGATGAAGATAGGGAAGCTGTGATTTCGTGTATAGGGCAAGGAGGAATAACATCTTGTAGGAGTGTGGAAGAGTAAGTTGTGAGTGTGGGGGGAAGTTCGTGAGGCAGTGGGTAGAATGAAAGGGGGTAAGGCAGCTGTGATTGATGGGATAAAGATAGAAATGTTAAAAGCAGGTGGGGATATAGTTTTGGAGTGGTTAGTGCTATTATTTAATAAATGTATGGAAGAGGGTAAGGTACCTAGGGATTGGCAGAGAGCGTGTATTGTTCCTTTGTATAAAGACAAAGGGGACAAAAGAGAGTGCAAAAATTATAGGGGAATAAGTCTGTTGAGTGTACCTGGTAAAGTGTATGGTAGATTTATTATTGAAAGAATTAAGAGTAAGACAGAAAGCAGGATAGCAGATGAACAAGAGGGCTTTAGGAAAGGTAGGGGGTGTGTAGACAAAGTGTTTACAGTGAAACATATAGGTGAACAGTATTTGGATAATGGTAAAGAGGTTTTTGTGGCATTTATGGATTTGGAAAAGGCGTATGATAATGTAGATAGGGGGGCAATGTGGCAGATGTTGCAGGTGCATGGAATAGGAGGTAGGTTACTGAAAGCAGTGAAGAGTTTTTATAAGGATAGTGAGGCTCAAGTTAGAGTGTGTAGGAGGGAAGGGGACTATTTCCCAGTAAAAGTGGGCCTTAGACAAGGATGTGTGATGTCACCGTGGTTGTTCAATATATTTATAGATGGGGTTGTAAGAGAAGTGAATGCGAGGGTCTTGGCAAGAGGTGTGGGGTTAAAAGATAAAGAATCAAATACAAAGTGGGAGTTGTCATAGTTGCTTTTTGCTGATGACACTGTGCTTTTGGAAGATTCTGAAGAGAAGTTGCAGAGGTTGGTGGATGAATTTGGTAAGGTATGTAAAAGAAGAAAATTGAAAGTGAATATAGGAAAGAGTAAGGTGATGAGGATAACAAAAAGATTAGGTGACGAAAGATTGGATATCAGATTGGAGGAGAGAGTATGAAGGAGGTGAATGTATTCAGATATTTGGGAGTGGACATGTCAGCAGATGGGTCTATGAAGGATGAGGTGAATCATAGAATTGATGAGGGAAAAAGGGTGAGTGGAGCACTTCGGAGTCTGTGGAGACACAGAACTTTGTCCATGGAAGTAAAGAAGGAAATGTATGAGAGTATAGTTATACCAACACTCTTATATGGGTGTGAAGCATGGGTGATGAATGTTGCAACGAGGAGAAGGCTGGAGGCAGTGGAGATGTCATGTCTGAGGTCAATGTGTGGTGTGAATATAATGCAGAGAATTCGGAGTTTGGAAATTAGGAGGAGGTGCGGATTACCAAAACTATTATCCAGAGAGCTGAGGAGGGGTTGTTGAGGTGGTTCGGACATGTAGAGAGAATGGAACGAGACAGAATAACCGAGAGTGTATAAATCTGTAGTGGAGGGAAGGCGGGGTAGGGGTCGGCCTAGGAAAGGCTGGAAAGAGGGGTAAAGGAAGTTTTGTGTGCGAGGGGCTTGGACTTCCAGCAAGCATGTGTGAGCGTATTTGATAGGAGTGATTGGAGACAAATGGTTTTTAATACTTGACGTGCTGTTGGAGTGTGAGCAAAGTAACATTTATGAAGGGATTCAGGGAAACCGGCAGGCCGGACTTGAGTCCTGGAGATGGGAAGTACAGTGTCTGCACTCTGAAGGAGGGGTGTTAATGTTGCAGTTTTATAACTGTAGTGTAAAGCACCCCTCTGGCAAGACAGTGATGGAGTGAATGATGATGAAAGTTTTTCTTTTTCGGGCCACCCTGCCTTGGTGGGAATCGGCCGATGTGTTAATAAAAAAAAAAAAATAAAATAAAATAAATTACGAATGTAAGGACTGGTGGAGTGTGTTGTTGTTGTTGTTGGGTATAAGGACCACTGACTATAAGCCGTGGTGGGTAGCAGCAGCAGGTCACCACCACTATTCACACAAACAATGTGCATAATTTATAAATAAGAAATATTTACACTTATATATATAAGAAATACTTACACTTACCTTGGAGGAGATGGTGGCACAAGCCGGCGCTCTTGTCAGTGTCCCTATATTCATCAAACAACATTGTAGGAGTTAAGTTTCATGTCGTCATTTTCTATCGTTAATCGCTTAACTATTTAAGTAAGCAAGTTTATACACAAATCCAGTAATACATAGATTATCATACATAGCAGCATATGTGTAGAAAACCTAGGATAACCCAAAAAAGTCAGAGTGACTTATTTCCATTGCTACACTGTTAATGCTACACTTTATCACTGGCTGGTGCTATAGCCTTTATCGACTTGTGAAGCTTCTCTGGACCCATGGTGACTTATTTCACAGTGACAATCACTGAACCAGCAATAAACAGAATAAATTTATTGTAAAATGTTTGAAAGAGCGCTTGGTAATGTTCTCTCAATGGTAAACAACGCTAGACTGGCATCCTGCGCGGCGAGGCGGACAGGTCTGGTACAGACCGATACACGAGTAAATGGCCGATACACGAAAAAACATTGACCGAAAAAAGCGCTCGAAACACGAAAAAAACTGATATTCGGAATCACCAAAACACGAGGGACCATTGTACATGTAAAATGTCCCCATTTGTATACAAACACTGGACAATGTGGAAATAAATCTTTGACTTTTTTGACTTTGAGTAATGTCAGGGGTATGTGTGTACCGTTAGTGGCCGCTAGCTGGGTTGGCAGTGCATTCAGCTCACAAAGTGAGGTTTGTGGTTCAATCCTGGTACGGGTGGAAACATTAGGACATGTTTCCTTAAGACACCTACTGTCCATGTTCACCTAGCAGTAAGTAGGTACCTGGATGTTAAGTCACCTTACACCTGCTGTCACTATTCACCTAGCAGTGAAATAGGTACCTGAGTGTTAGTGGACAGGTGTGGGTGGCATCCTGGGGACAAAATTGACTTAAGTTGTGGGAAATGCTCTGCATAACAAGGGACCTTCTATATATTAGTATGTCGCTGATGTCAGCAATGGTCTGTATAAGTTGTATCATGTAACTTGTAGAAATATAGATTATTATTATTGTGTGCACGGTATTTGCTCTTATGAAGAGATGCTATGTCACGACTCATAGCTGTTGGGTATTGGTGTTGCCCAGGGTCAGGTTAAGTCAGTTTGAACCTCAGCACTCTGGGGCTGACACAAGATGAGGAATCTTTATTTGTACTGTATGGTATTGTACTGTACTGTACAGTACTGTAATGCACTGTATTGTACTGTACTGCAGTGTATTGTACTGCACTGTATTGTACTGCACTGTATTGCACTACTGCATTGTACTGGACTGCACTGTATTGCACTGTGCTGTACTGCACTGTACCATACTGCATTGCAATGTACTGTAATGTACCATACTGCATTGAAATGTACTGTAATGTACTGTACTGCACTGAACCATACTGCACTGTACTTTACTGTACTGTATTGTACTGTACACTCAAAAATGCCAACACACACACATTCTCCATTAAACCTACGTTATTATAATTAGCCGATCTTACCTCAGATGTACACATAGGGTCAGTGTGCAGATTTATACGCAGATATAAGTCAATAAGCTCCAGGTTGAGTCTGGCATCTGAAATAATTTAAAACTGGTATTATAACATACAAAAGAAATTGTAAATTGTGCACACTACAATATTTGTAAAAAAAATATTCAATTACAATCAATTCAAGTTTTCACAAAATATTTGCTAGCATAATGTAGGCCCTTTGCAGGCCTACTGGCCTAATATATCAGGCTGGGTTCCAGACTGCTGCCACAAAGCAAATCACAGCCTTTTTTTACTTGCCAGTGTGTATAAAAGCCTAAAAACATGTTTGCACTATCATTTATTAAGTGCATAATAGTGCTAGGCCTAAAGAATGATACAAAAGTAAAAATAGATAAAAATATTGAAAATTGAAGAAAACCATCTTGAAAGCAAGGCAAGTGCCAAAAATAATAAATATGAATATAACTGAAAAAGCGCCGTATTAGCAAAGTGCTCTAAAACGAGTGCTGTACAGCCTCTCCTCACTTAACGACGTAGTTCCGTTCCTAAGACCACGTCGGTAAACAAATTCGTCACTTAGTGAGAGCATACTAAGGCGTCCCATAGCTGGGTTGCTAGCTCTCACACACTGACGTCCGTGGTTCGATCCCTGGTATGGGTGGAAACATTAGGACGTGTTTCCTTAACATACCTGCTGTCACTGTTCACCTAGCAGTAAACAGGTACCTGGGTGTTAGTCACCTTACACCTGCTGTCCATGTTCACCTGGCAGTAAAATAGGTACCTGGGTGTTAGTCACCTTACACCTGCTGTCCATGTTCACCCAGCCGTAAAATAGGTACCTGGGTGTTAGTGGACTGGTGTGGGTGGCATCCTGGGGGACAAGATTAAAGGACCACAATGGAAATAAAACAGTCCCTTGATGATGCACTGACTTCCTTCGATTATCCTGGATGGCTAACCCTCCGGAGTTAAAAATCGAAACAAATTCTTATTTCTTATCTATCGCCCCTTTAAAAATTAAGTTTATGATTATAACCATTGGTATAATTTAAGTAACCAGCTGCTAAAAGGTGGACTACTATGCTGTTTTCAGTAATGACAGGTTATACAGGTTGTCATCGACTTATCATGGGGTTACTATCCAACGAAACCATCATAAATGGAAAATATCATGTCAAAAATATCATGAGTCAAAAATATAGTAGTAAGTCAAAAATATCATAAGTCAAATATATACTAAATAAATAAGTAAATAAATTACTACTGTTGCTGAATAAGTAAATAAACAAATAATTACTGTAACTAAATACAGTGGTACCTCGAGTTACGATTTTTTTTGTTCGAGAATGCTGTTCAAGTGCCATTACCAAACGAATTTATCTCCATAAGGAATAATGTAAAATAGACTAGTCCTTTTACACCCCCAAAAATATACCTACAAAAGCATTTAAAAAAATAAACTTACATAAAAGGGCGATTTTGGGGACCATCGTAACTCGAGGTACCACTGTATGTACCAGTATTGACAAGTCAATAAATCAATACAAGTTATGGACTTTTCACCTTCATGTTGGGTAATTATCTTAAGTTTCATCTCTAAAGTAATTACTTTTGAACCATCGTAGAGATGAAATATCCTAAGTCAAGGAGCACCTGTATTTATATAAAAAAACAGAATTTATATAAAAAATATAAGACCCCCCAAATTCAAAATTAGCCAGAAAATCGACTAACTTGATCTCTGGGTACACAGCTTCCAGACGCCCTGAATGACGCTCGCACAAGGCCGGTAGTCATTTTGCACCATCCTGAGGGTGAACCCCAGCAGCTTCCCGCAATCGCCATCCGTCAGGTCATCCGAGTGAGCCTCCAAGCTCGTTAGAGCTCTCTCCAGGTCGCTCATTGTCAACTGGCCCAGCTTCTCAAGCTTCATTTTCAGCATTTTGAAAGCTTCGGAAATTTCTGATTTTTCGTTCTCGCCGAGCGGCGGTGGGGGCGAGTCGACGACTTCGCTTGTATTGGACTTTGGAAGACTATTTTCCGCTTGTCTCTCAGTCGAGGTTGACTGACCATCGTGTGAAGTTGTGCTGAAACAAAGATAAGAATAAAATAATAATTGCAATAAAATATATTGCAATTATTATTATTATTATTATTATTATTATTATTATTGCCTATTATTATTATTATAATTATTATTATTGTCTATTATTATTATTATAATTATTATTATTATTATTATTATTGTTGTTTATTATTATTATTATTATTGTTTATTATTATTATTATTATTATTATTATTATTATTACTACTACTACAGTGGACCCCCGAGTTTCGGTCATAATTCATTCCAGAAGGCTGTTCAAGTGCCATTACCGAACGAATTTGTTCCCTTAAGGAAAAATGTAAATTAGATTAGTCCTTTCAGACTCCCAAAAATACACATACAAAAGCACTTACAATATTAAACTTACATAATTGTTCGATTTCCGAAGTGACCGAAACTTGGGGGTCCACTGTAATATTATTATTATTGTCTATTATTATTATTATTATTATTATTATTGGCAATATCATTATTACTGACATTATTATATTATTATTAATATATAATTACTGATACATAATTACTCAGAGCCAACAATAACATAACTATCTTTAACTACAATATTAGATCTTTGAGTAAACATTACGATGATCTCACAGCACTACTCAAATCCCAACAGACCAGTATGTCAATCATCACACTCACTGAGACCTGGCTAAAGCCTGATACTACAGATGTCTATGCCTTCCCAGGTTACACAGCCATACACAACTGTAGGACAGACCATCTGGACTAACACTATATCCCCTTTAAAATCAGGCATAATCGCAGACAACACCACAGACCACTACCCTACCTTTCTCATAACCAACCTAGGTAAATTTCCCCAAGACACTGCTAAAGTTACCTTCAGACTACATAACAAGCCAGCTGTTAATAACTTTATAACAGCTATGAATAACATCGACTGGCATAATGAGTTAGAAACATATACAGATACAGTGGACCCCCGAGTTATGAACACCCCGGAAATCGTACAATTATGTAAGCATAATATTGTAAGTGCTTTTGTAAGTGTATTTTCGGGGGTCTGAAATAGACTAACCTACTTGACATTATTTCTTAAGGGAGTAAATTCGTTCGGTAATGGCACTTAAGCAGGCTATAGGAATGAATTTTGTTCGTTACTCGGGGGTCCACTGTACTAATGAATGTACAGTGGACCCCCGAGTTTCGTAAGGCTCATATTTCGTAAAAATCGTGTTTCGTAAGCTTTTTTCGATTTCGTGAATCGTAAACTGGCTCGTGTTTCGTAACGTATTAGACCTGTCCGCCTGCTCCACGCCTGCGCAGGATGCAGGACGCCCGCCAGTGAAGCGTTGTTTACCATTGAGAGAACATTACCCAGCGCGCTCTTTCAAACATTCACAATACATTTGGTGTCTTTTTTGGTGGTTTAATGACCGTCGCTGTGAAATAAGTCACCATGGGTCCAAAGAAGCTTCCTAGTGGCACCCCTGTGGTAAAGAAAGTGAGGAACACCATCGAACTGAAGAAATAGATTACAGAAAAATATGAGAGTGGCATACGTCTGAGTGATCTTGCCAGGATGTACAAGAAAACCCCATCTACTATCAGCTCTATCCTGGCAAAGAGAAATGAGATCATGGAAGCTAATGTTGCAAAAGAGGTTGATATGTTAACGAAAAATAGATCGAAAACAGTGGATGAGGTTCAGAAGTTGTTGTTGGTGTGGATCAATGAAAAACAGAGAGCGGGTGATAGTATTTCTATGGCGATAATTTGTGAAAAGGCAAGGAAGTTGCATGCAGATCTTGTGAAGACAATGCCTGCAACCAGTGGTGAGGAGAGTGATTTTAAAGCCAGCAAAGGCTGGTTTGACAGGTTTAAGAAACGTAGTGGCATACACAGTGTTGTGAGACATGGTGAGGCAGCCAGCTCAGACAAACGTGCAGCTGAAAAGTTTGCGAGTGAATTTAAGGGGTTCGTAGAGGCTGAAGAATTCCTCCCCCAACAAGTGTTTAACTGTGATGAAACAGGCCTGTTTTGGAAGAAAATGCCCAACAGGACCTTCATTACTCAGGAGGAAAAGGCACAGCCAGGACACAAGCCTATGAAAGACAGGCTAACTCTTATGATGTGTGCCAATGCCAGTGGTGATTTTAAAGTGAAGCCTTTACTGGTGTATCATGCAGAAAATCCCAGACCCTTCAAGAAACACAGTGTTGACAAGAATAATTTGTGTGTGCATTGGAAGGCTAACACCAAGGCATGGGTCACTACGGAGATTTTCAAGGAATGGGTGACTGGAGTGTTTGGCCCTAGTGTGAAGAAATACCTCCTGGAAAAGAAATTGGGACTCAAGTGCCTCCTGGTACTGGACAATGCTCCTGCTCATCCTCACATTATGCAAGAGTTGTTGCCTGACAACTTGAATTTCATCAGAGTGAAGTTCTTGCCTCCTAACACCACTCCTCTCATCCAGCCCATGGACCTGCAGGTCATTGCAAACTTCAAGAAACTGTACACCAAAGCAGTGTTTCAGAAGTGCTTTAATGTGACCAATGACTCTGAATTGACCCTAAGAGAGTTCTGGAAAGATCACTTCAATATCGTGCATTGCATACGCCTTATAGGTAAGGCTTGGGAGGAAGTGACTTCCAGGACTTTGAACTCTGCTTGGAGACCACTGTGGCCGGATTGTGTTGAAAAGAGGGATTTTGAAGGATTTGAGGCTGACCCTGACCCTGACGACCGTGCCTATTGTGGAAGATATTGTGGCATTGGGGAACAGCCTGGGGATGGAGGTGAGTGGTGAGGATGTGGAAGAGTTGGTGGAGGAGCACAGGGTAGAGCTAACAACTGAAGAGCTGCAAGACCTTCATCTGGAACAGCAACAGACCACAGCTGAGGTTATTTCTTCACAGGAGGAGGAAGAGAGAGAGAAGGAGGTGCCTTCTTCAGTGCTTAAGGAGATGTGTACAAAGTGGAATGAGTTGCAGACATTTATTGAAAGACACCACCCTGAGCAAGCTGAAATGAGCCTTCTGTGCAACCACTTCAGTGACAGAGCCATGTTGCACTTCAGGAAAGTGTTGAAGAGTCGCCAGAAACAGAGGACTGTGGACAGTTACTTTACCAGGCAGGGGTCTAGTGACTCTCAAGCTGGTCCTAGTGGCATTAAAAGACCAAGAAGGAAGTAACCCCAGAGAGGGACTTGTTACCTGAAGTCCTTTTGGAGGATTCCCTTCCAACCACTAACTCCTGCCCCTGTCATCATCCCTATCCTCCAGATGCCTGCAAGTCTCTTCAATAAAGGTAAGTAAATGTTATTTATATTTTATTTTTGGTGAATATTTTTTTGTGGAACGGATTAATTGTATTTACATTATTTCTTATGGGAAATAAGGGTTCGAATTTCGTAAACTTCGTGTTAAGTAATAGCTCCTGGAACGGATTAATTACAATACTAAACAGATCACTGCTAAGAGACTTAACAATCCCTGGCTAACACCCAGCATCCTTAAATCCATTAACAAAAGGCATCAATATGAAAAACAATACGGAAGGGGTCTAATAACCAGAGAACAATCTAAACGCTACTCATCAATCCTTACCAGCCTGATAAGGTCAAAAAAATTATATTATGAGAACAGACTACATAACATAAAAGGTGATATGAAAAAGACCTGGAAAACCCTATCTGAAATTCTATGAAATAAAAGATATCCAAGAACAAAACCATCAAATTATCAAAAACAGATGAACCCCTACTCTCACCAACTGAGACAGCAAACAAACTTAATGTTTTCTTCTCCACCATAGGAAAGAATCTAGTGAGTAAAATCCCAAGCTCGAACACCCGCCCAACAGACTACCTCACCAACACCTACCCTAATACACTATTCTTAGCTCCAACCAACCCAATAGAAGTCTCGCTCATAATTAACACCCTTAAAAACAAGCCAGGTGACAAAAAAGCTTCTCAGGTACTGTCACCAATTATTGCAACACTCTTCAACAAATCCATTGAAGTCTCTACCTTCCCATCAATTCTCAAAATAGCAAGAGTCACCCCGATCCACAAAGGAGGTGATCAAACAGACTTGAATAATTATAGACCAATATCTAACTTACCACTGCTTTCTAAAATCTTCGAAAAATTAATTCATAGACAGATCTATTCCTACCTCGTCTCACACAACGTACTCAACCCCTGTCAGTTTGAATTCAGGACCAACAAGAGCACAAATGATGCTATTATACACATGCTAGAGCTAATATACACCGCACTTGAGAAGAAAGAAGTCCCACTGGGAATCTTCATTGATTTACACAAAGCTTACGATACAGTCGACCATGATTTACTGCTCACAAAATTAGTACACTATGGTATAAGAGGGCACTCACTCAACTACTTAAAGTCATACCTTAGTAACAGAAGCCAATATGTGTACACAAATGGAGCGAACTCTTCCACACAACAAATTACAGTCGAGTCCCACAAAGTGTTCTGGGACCACTCCTATTCCTCATTTACATCAATGACCTACCGAATGCATCTCAACTACTCAAACCCATATTGTTTGCAGATGACACAACATATGTTTTCTCTCACCCAAATCCAGTCATACTGGCCAACACTGTAAATGCCGAATTACAGAAAATATCAACCTGGATGACGACTAATAAGCTTACTCTCAATACTGACAAGACCTACCTACGTCATTCAGTTTGGAAACAAAGCCACAAATGTTCCACTTAACATAACGCTCAATGGTTCTCCCATCACAAGACTCACAGAGGAAAATTCCTAGGAATCCACCTTGACAGTAGCCTTAAATTCCAAACACACATACAACAAATTTCCAAGAAAATATCAAAGACAGTAGGCATATTATCAAAGATACGCTACTATGTGCCTGTATCATTCACTCATCTACCCTTATCTCACCTATGGAATTTGTGCATGGGGATCAACAACATTAAATCACCTTAGACCACTCATAACCCAGCAAAAGGCTGCAGTCAGAATGATAACAAATTCCCACTCTAGACAGCATACTCCACCAATATTCAAAAGCCTAAAACTACTCACCATAAAGAACATTCACACTTATTCTTGTGCCTACTACATACATAGAACTCTACATTCTAATATAAACCCTCCACTCAAAATTCTCCTCACCAACTTTAATAGGACCCATGACCATAACACAAGATACAGATCACTTTTTATATACCCCAAGTCCATATCACCCTATGTAAAAATTCTATGCACATAAAGGGCATCAAAATCTGGAATTCATTACCAGTAAATACTAAGCTAACCTTGTCTGAACATCAATTTAAGACTTCTCAAAAACCACTTACTCACCCTAAACTAAATACTCATACTGTAAATTACTTTTAACAATGCTCAATGTTATTTTCCTATAATTTAATTTCAATTTTTACTATTATATAACCATCCTACAAAACACTTGTTACAATGTAATATCCTCAGATTGTAATTTGAACAAATTTATTAACTGTTACAATCTAATGTGTTAACTAAAACAAACTCAATCAACTTCTCTAGTATTAAGTACATAGTCTATAAGCCATTAGATTAATCTGCCCTTAATGCCATGGCATGTTAGTGGCTCTCCTTGCACTTCAGTTTATGATTGTAATTACAAAATCTCGATGTAAACTTGCAATGAAATAATAATTATCATTATCATTACAATTTTCAAATAGGAAGAGGTAAACCCGAAAGGGTCGTACATCGCCTTGAAGGTGGGAGACAGTAGAAAACCAGATTTGATCCTGAGACTGTTAAAGAAAGTTTACCAGAGACTGTTAAAGAAAGTTTACCAGAGACTGTTAAAGAAAGTGGCAGCTCATGGCATTGGGGGAAAAGTGCTGTCATGGATCGAGTCATGGCTCACCAATAGGAAGCAGAGAGTGTGCATAAATGGGGTTAAATCCGAATGGGGACTTGTAACAAGTGGTGTTCCACAGGGATCAGTCTTAGGCCCATTGTTATTTATAATATATATCAATGACCTTGCGAGGAATTACTAGTGATATGAGCAAATTCGACGACACGAAGATAGGTAGGATAATTGATTCAAACATAGATGTCATAGAACTTCAGGAAGATTTAGACAAACTTAATTCGTGGTCAGAAAAGTGGCAGATGCAATTCAATGTAGATAAATGCAAGGTTCTGAAGCTCGGGAGTGTCCATAACCCAAGCACTTATAAGTTAAATAACGTAGAACTTAGCCATACAGATTGCGAGAAGGACTTGGGGGTGATGGTAAGCAGCAACCTTAAACCAAGACAGCAATGCCTAAGCGTACGTAATAAGGCAAATAGATTACTGGGATTTATATCAAGAAGTGTTAGCAACAGAAGTCCAGAGGTTATATTACAGCTTTATACATCATTAGTAAGGCCTCACCTAGATTACGCAGCTCAGTTTTGGTCTCCATATTACAGAATTGACATAAATTCGTTAGAAAACATTCAGTGTAGAATGACTAAATTAATACATAGCATTAGAAATCTTCCTTACGAAGAAAGATTGAAGACCCTTAAATTACATTCACTTGTAAGACGTAGAATGAGGGAGACATGATCGAGGTATACAAGTGGAAAATGGGTATTAACAAAGGGGATATAAATAAGGTCTTGAGGATATCTCTCCAAGAGAGAACCCGCAATAATGGATTCAAGTTAGATAAGTTTAGATTTAGAAAGGATATAGGAAAGTATTGGTTTGGAAATAGGGTAGTTGATGAGTGGAACAGTCTGCCTAGTAGGGTTATTGAAGCTAGGACCTTGGGTAGTTTCAAATTTAGGTTGGATAAATTCATGAGTGAGAGGGGTTGGATTTGAGTGGGACTCGCGCATGAGTGGGTAGAATTGTCAAAGCTTATTTCTTGGGTAGCATTGAAAATTGGGTTGAGCAAATATTCTGTTAGTGGGACGGATTGTGAAGGACCTGCCTAGTATGGGCCAACAGGCCTGCTGCAGTGTTCCTCCTTTCTTATGTTCTTATGTTCTTAAGAGGGGGCAGCTCCACGTCCCTGGATCAAGATCCCTTCCCCTTTCTACTACTGAGGCTCGCAGGACCCTATGTCTAGCCCTTATACAATGTCATATTGACTAAGCTTGCTCTTCATGGTACTCTGTCTTGACAAAAAAACTGAAAGATAAGCTGCAAATCACCCAGAACAAAATGGTAAGATTCATCCTGGACCTGGGTCCAAGAGAACATGTAGGCCAGGATGAATTACAACAATTGGATATGCTGAATATTGAAGACAGAGTAAAACAACTTAAATTAAATCAAGTTTATAAAATTGCTCACAGTGTTAATACTGAATGGGTATTAACAAAGGGGATATAAATAAGGTCTTGAAGATATCTCTCCAAGAGAGAACCCGCAATAATGGATTCAAGTTATTTAAGTTTAGATTTAGAAAGGATATAGGAAAATATTGGTTTGGAAATAGGGTAGTTGATGAGTGGAACAGTCTGCCTAGTAGGGTTATTGAAGCAAGGACCTTGGGTAGTTTTAAATTTAGGTTGGATAAATTCATGAGTGAGAGGGGTTGGATTTGAGTGGGACTTGCACATGAGTAAATAGAATTCTCAAAGCTTATTTCTTGGGTAGCATTGAAAATTGGGTTGAGCAAATATTCTGTTAGTGGGACGGATTGTGAAGGATCTGCCTAGTATGGGCCAACAGGCCTGCTGCAGTGTTCCTCCTTTCTTATGTTCTTATGTGTCCAGAATATCTTGCTGTCAATTTTGTCAAGGCTGGGAACCAAAGCA
>WNWK01035213.1:0-19926 GCA_009830355.1 Cherax destructor | reverse complement strand
ACTCACAGGAGTGTGCAAGATCTCACAGGAGTGTGCATGAACTCACAGGAGTGTGCATGAACTCACAGGAGTGTGCATGAACTCACAGGAGTGTGCATGAACTCACAGGAGTGTGCAAGAACTCACAGGTGTGTGCATGAACTCACAGGAGTGTGCATGAACTCACAGGAGTGTGCATGAACTCACAGGAGTGTGCATGAACTCACAGGAGTGTGCATGAACTCACAGGAGTGTGCATGAACTCACAGGAGTGTGCATGAACTCACAGGAGTGTGCAAGAACTCACAGGAGTGTGCATGAACTCACAGGAGTGTGCATGAACTCACAGGAGTGTGCATGAACTCACAGGAGTGTGCAAGAACTCACAGGAGTGTGCATGAACTCACAGGAGTGTGCATGAACTCACAATGACGCAGGTTAGGTTAGGTAAGGTTTGTCAGGAAACAGGAGATGTGGGTCTTAGTCATATGATGACCCGCAGCTGGAGCTATTGGTCATCTGACCGAGGCCTTCCGCTGGCTTACTGCTGGTTATGATCATAACTATTTATTGAATCTGTTAGTGACGTAGAGTAAATAAGTAAGTAAGTAAGTAAGTTTATTCAGGTATACACAAATACATTTACATAGATTATCATACATAGCAGCATATGTGTAGAGAACCTAGGATAACCCAAAAAGTCAGACAGAGTGACTTATTTCCATTGGGGTCCTTTTAGTACCTTAATATTATACATTGTAGGATATATATGTTATTATATTATAAAGGATATATGTATACTAGGAATAAGGTAAAAAGAGTTATTTACATATACATGTGTGTTAGCTAAAAAAAAATAAAAAATCCTTCTCCTCCCTTTCTGTAGCTACATTCATTAGGTACCTTTTGGCTCTCTTCTTGAACTGGCTCATGCTATGACTGGCTTTGACATGTGCAGGCAGTCTGTTCCATTCCTTTATTGCTGTACAATAAAAGGTGTTTGAAGTCTGGTCACTGACTGTGGGAACTACAAAGTTGTGCTCTCTCCCCCTAGTACTATGTCTGCTTTGGTTCCCAGCCTTGACAAAATTGGCAGCAAGATATTCTGGACACTGTTTGTGAGCAATTTTATAAACTTGATTTAATTTAAGTTGTTTTACTCTGTCTTCAATATTCAGCATATCCAATTGTTGTAATTCATCCTGGCCTACATGCTCTCTTGGTCCCAGGTCCAGGATGAATCTTACCATTTTGTTCTGGGTGATTTGCAGCTTATCTTTCAGTTTTTTTGTCAAGGCAGAGTACCACGAAGAGCAAGCGTAGTCCATATGACATTGTATAAGGGCTAGACATAGAGTCCTGCGAGCCTCAGTAGGTAGACACTGTGCTTGTCTGTAGAGGAACTTCAGTCTGGCATTCGCTTTCTTTACTACACTGTTCCCTATCAGTTCTCCTGACATGCATGGGTCAAAGGGGATTCCCAGATATTTTACTGAGGAAACTGAAGTGATGGATTCCCCATTACACCGGATATTAAAATTATTTACCCTTCTCAGTTTATATTTCGTGCCAAAGAGTATGGCTTCTGTTTTCCCGAGATGTAACGATAGTTTGTTGTCTACTAACCATTTGCTGCAGGACTCCACTTCCAGTGTTAATACATTAGCTATATCTTGGGGGTCTTTACCTGACACTAACAGAGCACTGTCATCCGCATACAGTAGGAGTTTGCACTTGACACTGATGGGCATATCATTTACATAACACAGGAATAATAAAGGACCCAGAATACTACCTTGGGGAACTCCACATGCTATCGGCAGTGGTTCTGATTCCGTTTTGTTGATTTTGACAATTTGTTTCCTGTTGCTAAGATAGGACTTAAACCAGTCTGTGGAACCTATGCCGATAGCTTGAAGTTTCTTACATAATATATTGTGGTTGACAGTATCGAAGGCCTTTTGCAAGTCTAAAGTTACCATTCCTATGAGGTTCCCTATAGACATTTCAGTTCTCATGTAATCCATCAGATTAATTAGGGAGGTGTCGGTTGAGTAAGATCTCCTAAAGCCTGATTGGTAACTATGAAGAATGTTGTTGTCACTAAGATATTTAACTACCTGACAGTACACCGCCCTCTCTAGAATTTTGGATATTACACTGAGTATACTAACAGGCCTATAGTTGCTGACATCAGACCTACTATTTTTCTTGAAGATATGAGTAACTCTGGCCTTCTTGAACCCCTCTGGTACGGTATTAGTGGTTATGGACAAATTTATTATGTGAGCAATGGGGATTGGCAATTCAGAGGCACCATCTTTTAGGAACTTAGACGGGATGTTATCTGGGTCGGTGCTCTTAGTTGGGTTTAACCTGCTTAGTTCTTTTTGCACGAAGTCATGAGATACACTTACTAGTTGACAACTGTTTGGAGTTACTCCTTTATTGGTATAGTATGTTTTAAATTTATCAGAGTCTGTGTTAAAGGTATTTGATGCAGCTGGTAGTTCACTTACTGGTGTTGATGCGACAGTTGTGTAGTATGAATTAAAACAATTTGCCACTTTAGTTGTTTCGTGGCATACCTCGTTATCGACATTTAGTACTATGTTAGATCTATCTACGGGTTTATGGCTATACCCCAACTGTTTGAGTTGTTGCCAGAGCTTTCTAGGGTTATTATTGTACTCTTCGATTTTTGAGCAATAGTGCCTTGCCTTTGCGCCTTTTATAAGCCTCTGCACTCTGTTCCTCACCCTTTGGAATTCATTTAGTGCTGCAATATCCTGTCTGTTTACCTTGAATCTTTTTATCAACTGGTCTCTGAATTTCATATTATCTAATATCTCAGTAGTCATCCAGGGTTCAGTTCTTCGTTTAATCCTAACCTCTTTAACTGGTGCAATATTATCAAGGATGACAGTGAACATTGTTTTGAATTTTTCCCAGGCATCAGTGGTAGCCATAATGCTCTCAGTGGTAGCCTTGATGCTCTCAGTGGTAGCCATGATGCTCTAAGTGGTAGCCATGATGCTCTCAGTGGTAGCCATAATGCTCTCAGTGGTAGCCATGATGCTCTCAGTGGTAGCCATGATGCTCTCAGTGGTAGCCATGATGCTCTCAGTGGTAGCCATGATGCTCTCAGTGGTAGCCATGATGCTCTCAGTGGTAGCTATAATGCTCTCAGTGTTAGCCATGATGCTCTGAGTGGTAGCCATGATGCTCTCAGTGGTAGCCATGATGCTCTCAGTGGTAGCCATGATGCTCTCAGTGGTGGCCATAATGCTCTCAGTGGTAGCCATGATGCTCTCAGTGGTAGCCATAATGCTCTCAGTGGTGGCCATAATGCTCTCAGTAGTGGCCATAATGCTCTCAGTGGTAGCCATAATGCTCTCAGTGGTGGCCATAATGCTCTCAGTGGTAGCCATGATGCTCTCAGTGGTAGCCATGATGCTCTCAGTGGTGGCCATAATGCTCTCAGTGGTAGCCATAATGCTCTCAGTGGTAGCTATAATGCTCTCAGTGGTGGCCATAATGCTCTCAGTGGTAGCCATAATGCTCTCAGTGGTAGCCATAATGCTCTCAGTGGTAGCCATGATGCTCTCAGTGGTAGCCATAATGCTCTCAGTGGTAGCCATGATGCTCTCAGTGGTAGCCATAATGCTCTCAGTGGTAGCCATAATGCTCTCAGTGGTAGCCATAATGCTCTCAGTGGTAGCCATGATGCTCTCAGTGGTAGCCATAATGCTCTCAGTGGTAGCCATGATGCTCTCAGTGGTAGCCATAATGCTCTCAGTGGTAGCCATGATGCTCTCAGTGGTAGCCATGATGCTCTCAGTGGTAGCCATAATGCTCTCAGTGGTAGCCATGATGCTCTCAGTGGTAGCCATAATGCTCTCAGTGGTAGCCATGATGCTCTCAGTGGTAGCCATGATGCTCTCAGTGGTAGCTATAATGCTCTCAGTGGTAGCCATGATGCTCTCAGTCGTAGCCATAATGCTCTCAGTGGTAGCCATGATGCTCTCAGTGGTAGCCATAATGCTCTCAGTGGTAGCCATGATGCTCTCAGTGGTAGCCATAATGCTCTCAGTGGTAGCCATGATGCTCTCAGTGGTAGCCATGATGCTCTCAGTGGTAGCTATAATGCTCTCAGTGGTAGCCATGATGCTCTCAGTGGTAGCCATAATGCTCTCAGTGGTAGCCATGATGCTCTCAGTGGTAGCCATGATGCTCTCAGTGGTAGCCATGATGCTCTCAGTGGTAGCCATAATGCTCTCAGTGGTAGCCATGATGCTCTCAGTGGTAGCCATGATGCTCTCAGTGGTAGCCATGATGCTCTCAGTGGTAGCCATAATGCTCTCAGTGGTAGCCATGATGCTCTCAGTGGTAGTTATGATGCTCTCAGTGGTAGCCATGATGCTCTCAGTGGTAGCCATAATGCTCTCAGTGGTAGCCATGATGCTCTCAGTGGTAGCCATGATGCTCTCAGTGGTAGTAATGATGCTCTCAGTGGTAGCCATAATGCTCTCAGTGGTAGCCATAATGCTCTCAGTGGTAGCCATGATGCTCTCAGTGGTAGCCATGATGCTCTCAGTGGTAGCCATAATGCTCTCAGTGGTAGCCATGATGCTCTCAGTGGTAGCCATCATGCTCTCAGTGGTAGCCATAATGCTCTCAGTGGTAGCCATGATGCTCTCAGTGGTAGCCATCATGCTAGGTGAAGAGGGGCAACAGATGTACTTGGGTTCGAACTAACTCAGCGACATACATGTATGCAACCTGTACAGATGTGTGCCGTGGATGGCACATGAATAATGCTGCACACACACATACCTTTATTAAAATACACCAAAGTGGTTAGGCAATTTACCTTTATTACCCCCTCTTCCCACCCCCGTAACCCACCCTTTTACCATATTCCACCCTTACCTATTATTCTTCCTCCCCCATCTTGCCAAACCTCTGGTCATAAATCACCATTAAAGCTACGAGCTGTGAATCGACCCCTGCAAGCACATGTAGGTGAGTACACTATCAAGCACAAGGATTTTTACATTATAGTAATAATCTTTATTTCTACAAGTACATGTACAAGGTATACAGGTCTAGCTGACATCAATGACATACTACTATATAGAAAGACCCTTGTTATGCAGAGCATTTCGGGCAAATTAGGTCAGTTTTGTCCCAGGATGTGACCCACACCAGTCCACTAACACCCAGGTACCTATTTTACTGATGGGTGAAAATGGATAACCGGTGCAAGGAAACACGACCAATGTATTCAACCTTTGACTGGAATCGAACCCGGAACCTCACCGTGTGAAGCAAGAGCTTTTACCACCCGGCCACGGGCACCACAGAATGGTTTTTCTGTCTTACTAATTCACACGAAATGGTATATAATAAAAAAAAAGTGAAAAATACAGGATTTATGAGAATGAATGTTTCAATAACATCGTCTTCTTTGTATAAACAAGTAATAAAACTTTGATCTTGGTCACACTGGAACACAAAGTGATGGTATACGGCACTGGTTATTTCTTTCTTAATTACTGGTTTAAGAAGGACGTCCATCGCTCTCGTAGTGTAGTGGTTATCACGTCTGCTTTACACGCAGAAGGTCCCAGGTTCGAGCCCTGGCGAGAGCAGATCAGTTACTGTTCGTGAATGTTTTTGTCTTCTCATATATATGGGACATAACACCTTAACTTTCTATTCCTATGAGAAAATAATATATATATATATATATATATATATATATATATATATATATATATATATATATATATATATATATATATATATATATATATATATATTCCTTGTGTGAATCCAAGACGAATAAGGAAGAGAAACACCACAGTCGTGAGAAACACCACAGTCGTGAGAAACATCTGTATTTATCATTCAGATGTTTCGGAGTATCAAGCTCAGCCATTATAATGGACGAGTCACTAATTATATACTGGGACTCGAACCCGAGGCCACGTGTTTACGATGCCTACGATGAATCACTGGGCCACGGTGGTTACAATAGAAATGCTCTACATATTAAGGGGCTTTCTGCATGGACACCTAAATGTCATTCATCTCTGTACAAACATTGTATCATGGGAAATAAACTATTTTTTATTATTAATATTATTATTATTATTATTATTATTATTATTATTATTATTATTATTATTATTATTATTATTATTATAGTGAAGCCAAGTGCATGTTTGCTTTATAACACTCCCCCCTCTCACGGTCCAGTGGCAGAGTGCAGGTGTCGTATAGTGAATATATCAATATGTATTAGTATTTTTATGTACATAGGGTTCACCTCTGGTGTTTTAAGTTCCCTTAGCCTAGTAGAAATTGATAAAATTATTTCGGGCAAAAATCTTAAGGTTTCTCCAATGGAAATAAGTCACTTTGACTTTTTTTTTGGGTTATCCTGGGTAATTTATACATGATTGTACTTATGTGTACCTGTGTCTAAATAAATTTACTCCATTTAGAACAATTTATTTATGGGAACAGTTCCGTTGAGAGTTTTACAGGCCTATAGTTAAGATTTATAAATTGAAAGCTAAAAGAAGATGGAGAGCTTATCAAGCTCTTTACAGAGGCATTCCTACTCTGGAGGGCTCCGCTAACTTTGGAAGAGCTTGGTAGAGCTTGGAAGAGCTTGGTAGAGCTTGGGACACTGGACTAACAAACATTCAAATAAACAGAATTTGTTTTCAGAATATTTTTACACTTCACAACAGAACTCAGGGGTCCTTATCAATCTTGTCAGAGACATCACTGTTAAGAATGAACACGTAGCCGGATTGATGTCAGAGACGCATTTACCAACGAACCAACCACAAACTATTTCTCTTCTATGCAACTCAGTAACTCTGCGTCTCCCACAACCAAGCAGAGGTTTTGTCGACTTGGAGGTGTGTGTAAATTACAACCACTTCAGCGTCGGGAACCAGAAAGACATAGTGTTTCGGGATTGCCAAAGACTCACCTCTGACATATATACTTTGGAAGGGTTCCGAGAGTCCTCCTAATGTTGCTGCCCGGCGAGAGTGCTGTGTTGGCTAACCTCTATATTACCCAAGCACCATTACATAGCTATGATGTGTCAACGACATACTGGCCAGCTTCCAAAAGCGACTCAATATATATACACAACATCCTCAACTCCATTAACAACGTCGAGTTCACCATCAAATTCAGGTTGGAGAAGGAAAGGGACACCCATCTATCTTTCCTGCAGGTTCTACACGCAGATGACAACTGTCATTCCAAGTTCACAGAAAACTCACCAACAATGACGACCTCGTTCACTTGTGTTCACTCCACGATACCAGAACCAAACGAGCTGCCATCATTGGTTTCTTCCTTAGTCTATAAAGATCACCAGCCCACACTTTCTAGACTAGTATGCATGAGACAGGTCCTGGGCTAGCTACCATAATTTATCTCCGAGTGGAGGGGCCGCTCTCCACATCATCAGATACAATAATCACAACAACACAGACGAAAGACCTTACAGCAGATGCATCTTCCTGTCAGCAATATTGCTCCAACACTCATGATCATACATATTAGAGTAACAACAAGTTCCACAGTCACTGTCAACAATCTGTTAAATCTACATCAGCCAACATCACAGGAACGAGTGCTGGTGTGTAGTGGGTCCTTTGGAAGGGCTGCGATAAGTTATACATCAGGAAAACAACTTGATCCATGGACCAGCGTGTTAGGGAAGACAGAAACGCCTGCAACCGTGATAATATAAACAACATGGTACCCCTCACAGTCACATCATGAGGTGGAAGGCAGGAGAAACTGCTCGTCGAGGAGAGTGAGTTACTGTAAGCATCACTGATTTTGATTTCAGTCATACAAAACGCATTGAGCTTCAGCATCTTCAGTAGTTTCGCCAAAAAATTTTGCCCAACCAAACATGCTGTCATCGGGTAACATAAGAATGGAGAATTGCCGTAGTAGTAACAAGATTGTAAGCACTATCCTGGAGTTTTACGACTTGCCATGAGTTCTAACCCCACCCGTACCGTGTTGTTTTTCTTACTGTAGTAAGTCTGCTAACTCATGCTAGACAGAGCTCCTCCGTAACTCCAACCATTCTCACAAACACAGTACACGGATCCGCCCACCCGATTCCGATAAGTGACCTGAAGTGACCTCAGTCTGTCTCCCTGGATCGCAGCTGACAGCTCTCTGCTACACATACTGTGCTTTCAACTCTCTCCGATTTAAGGGGAGATTGTCCCCAGTGGCAGAACCTCTTCAGTAAATGTGTTGTGTTTACAATATGTCTTAGTAACACAGATGAAAAGTGCAGTGCCTACACCTTGAACTTTGCCGTGGATATCGATGCTGGTTGCGTCACGGTTGTCATGCTGGTTGCGTCATGGTTGTCATGCTGGTTGCGTCATGGTTGTGATGCTGGTTCCGTCATGGTTGTGATGCTGGTTGCGTCATGGTTGTGATGCTGGTTGCGTCATGGTTGTGATGCTGGTTGCGTCATGGTTGTGATGCTGGTTGCGTCATGGTTGTGATGCTGGTTGCGTCATGGTTGTGATGCTGGTTGCGTCATGGTTGTGATGCTGGTTGCGTCATGGTTGTGATGCTGGTTGCGTCATGGTTGTGATGCTGGTTGCGTCATGGTTGTGATGCTGGTTGCGTCATGGTTGTGATGCTGGTTGCGTCATGGTTGTGATGCTGGTTGCGTCATGGTTGTGATGCTGGTTGCGTCATGGTTGTGATGTTGGAGGTTGTGGGATGCCACCTCTGAATAATTATTATTATATTTTTATTGTATAGTGATATTATTATTATTGTTATTATTATTATTATTATTATTATTATTATTATTATTATTATTATTATTATTATTATTATTATTATTATTATTATTATTATTATTAATATTATTATTATTATCATCGCACTGCAAGGAAAATGATAGGTTGGATAGCTAGAATCTTCAGAACAAGAGATGCCAAGCCGTTGATGACACTCTTCAGGTCACTGGTTCTGTCTTGGCTGAAATATTACTGTGTACTAATAACCACCTTTAAAGCCAGCGAAACTGCAGAATTGGTATAAACTCAAATCAAACACCAAAATTACTGGGAGAGCTTGAGGTCCCCGGAACTGCACTCCTTAGAACGTAGGCGAGAAAGATACCTCATAATTCTGGAGGGATTGGTCCCAAACCTGTACGCTGAAATAACTGTCTGTGAACACAAGAGGATTGGCAGACGGTGTAAGATGTCTCCGGTGAAAGCAAGGAAACGGCGAGCTCAATAAGAGAGAACTCAATAAGTGTGAGGAGACCACGACTCTTCAACACTCTCCCTTCATTCATATGTGGGATTACCAACACACACCTAGCTGTCTTCAAGAGGAAACTCGACAGATTTCTCAAATGAATTCCTGATCAACCTGGTTGTGGTGCATACGTTGGACTGCTGGCACCAATAGCTTGATCGATCAGGTCAGCAACCAGAAGCTGGTCTGGGGTGGAGCCGCGAGGGCGGTGACCTCCACGTCCATCTTGAAGAAACCTTAACATGCAGATTTTAAGATTAAAAAAAAAATTATTTACGTACACGTGTCCGAAAATACGTGTACATAAAATAAGATTGTTCATGGTTGGTAGCGTCCTCAGTTACCGGGTCCGGGATCGCTCCCAAGCACGGGGGGAATCTGGGGCATGTTTCCTTACACCTGCTGCCCCACGGGGGGAACCTGGAGCATGTTTCCTTACACCTGCTGCCCCACGGGGGGAACCTGGAGCATGTTTCCTTACACCTGCTGCCCCACGGGGGGAACCTGGAGCATGTTTCCTTACACCTGCTGCCCCACGGGGGGATCCTGGAGCATGTTTCCTTACACCTGCTGCCCCACGGGGGGAACCTGGAGCATGTTTCCTTACACCTGCTGCCCCTGGGTGTTTAGTCGATTGTTGTAGGTGATATCCTGGGGGAATAAGTAAGTAAGTAAGTTTATTCAGGTATACACAAATACATTTACATACATTATCATACATAGCAGCATATGTGTAGAGAACCTAGGATAACCCAAAAAAGTCAGACAAGAGTGACTTATTTCCATTGGTGAGAATAATAATAATAATAATAATAATAATAATAATAATAATAATAATAATAATAATAATAATAATAATAATAATAATAATAATAATAATAATAATAATAATAATAATTTTTATTTAGACATGGTACAATGATACATAGAACCACAGTGGAAATGAGACACACAGCCCCCAGTGACGCACTGACTTTACTGGGTTATCCTGGATACCCAGGGTAACCCTTACCTTCCCAGGGTTAAAAATCCCAACAAAATCTTCCCTTATCTAAACACTGCAAATACTATGATAAAAACTAATCTCAAATGGTATTATTATATGACTCTCAACTACTGACCACATTGTACCCATCGCTCTCGTAGTGTAGTGGTTATCACGTCTGCTTTACACGCAGAAGGTCCCAGGTTCGAGCCCTGGCGAGAGCAGCTTAGTTTTCTTTTTTCTTTTTTCTTTTTTTTTTTTGGCTTAAAGTTTTATTTATTTCCCTTGATTTATTAGCCATCACGCCTTGTATTTACATCCCTTAGGTAAGGTTTGTCAGGAAACAGGAAAAGTGTTTCCTCACACGGGTGTTAGATGTTGATCCGCCGTTGGAGCTTTTGGTCATCTGATTGAGGCCTTCCGCTGGCTTACCACTCCACCCCTTTAAAAAAATTTGGTAGTTATAACCATTTTTTTTACATACCTATAAAAAAATAATATAAGTGACGACTCTGTTTTTTGCACTCTAAAAGATGGGTGAGAATGCTGTCGCAGGGTAAACTGCTTGTGATGTCAGCACACTTTTGGAAAAAAAAGGCATTGAATGAATGATGGTTAATATGTTTTCTTCCTCGAGTCATCCTGCCCTGGCAGGAGACTGAAGCTGAGATATATATATATATATATATATATATATATATATATATATATATATATATATATATATATATATATATATATATCGAGAAAATATGGAGAACTTGCCCATCATTATATTTTTGTTCCCATAGGCTCAGAGACCCTTGGCTCACGGGGAAAGAGTGCATCTAAGTTCATCAAGGAGCTGGGCAAAAGACTCAACAGGGTAACTAGGGATCCCATTAGCAGCTAGTTTTCTGTTCCAGCGACTCAGTGCTGCTGTTCAGAGGGGTAATGCATGCTGTATTCTGGGCACGCGCCCCAGCTCTGAGGAGCTGGATGAGATTTTCGCATTATAACCAGTGACAAACATGTAACAATATGTACTAGACATGTATCTCTCACCCTTATATACTGTATATGCCATCTTTATAACAATGTATCTGAAGGATGAGGTTAACCATAGAATTGATGAAGGAAAAAAAGTGAGTGGAGCGTTGAGGTATCTGTGGAGACAAAAAACGTTATCCATGGAGGCAAAGAAGGGAATGTATGAAAGTATAGTGGTACCAACACTCTTATATGGGTGTGAAGCATGGGTTGCAAATGCTGCAGCGAGGAGGAGGCTGGAGGCAGTGGAGATGTCCTGTCTAATGGCAATGTGTGGTGTAAATATTATGCAGAAAATTCGGAATGTGGAAATTAGGAGAAGGTGTGGAGTTACTAAAAGTATTTGTCAGAGGGCTGAAGAGGGGTTGTTGAGGTGGTTTATTCATTTAGAGAGAATGGATCAAAGTAGAATGACTTGGAGAGCGTATAAATCTGTAGGGGAAGGAAGGCAGGATAGGGGTCGTCCTAGAAAAGGTTGGAGGGAAGGGGTAAAGGAGGTTTTGTGGGCGAGGGGCTTGGACTTCCAGCAAGCATGTGTGAGCGTGTTAGATAGGAGTGAATGAAGACGAATGGTTTTTGGGACATGACGATCTGTTGGAGTGTGAGCAGGGTAACATTGTGTGAAGGGATTCAGGGAAACCAGTTAATTGATTTAGTTGGACTTGAGTCCTGGAAATGGGAAGTACAATGCCTGCACTTTAAAGGAGGGGTCTGAGATAGTGACAGCTGGGAGGGACTATTCTCAGCTGTCGTATCTGAGCGCCTCTGCAAAGACAGTGATTATGCATGAGTGTGGTGAAAGTGTTGAATGATGATGAAAGTATTTTCTTTTTTGGGGATTTTCTTTCTTTTTGGGTCACCCTGCCTCGGTGGGAGACGGCCGACTTGTTGAAAAAAAAAAAAATTAATATATATATATATATGCTAGGAATTCGCAAGAGCAGGCGAAATATTCACAAACACTGATCTCTGGCCGACGGAGACTCGAACCTAGAACCATGACAAGGTACGCAGTGCTACCGACCGTACCACACTGGTCCAATACCTTGGCATCCAGCTTCGCTAGACGTTATTCCAAGGCAGCCAGCTTTCAGGCAGGAAGGCTTACAGCTTTTCATCTCATCCCCTGCATGCATCGACACAACTATAGATTTTTACAATGCTAGGAATTCGCAAGAGCAGGCGAAATATTCACAAACACTGAAAAAAAAAAATCTCTAGTTGTGTCGATGCATGCAGGGGATGAGTGAAAAGCTGTAAGCCTTCCTGCCTGAAAGCTGGCTGCCTTGGAATAACGTCTAGCGAAAGCTGGATGCCAAGGTATTGACCAGTGTGGTACGGTCGGTAAAGCCTGCGTACCTTGTCATGAGGTTCGTAGGTTCGAGTCTCCGTCGGCCAGAGATCAGTGTTTTATATATATATATATATGTACTAGACATGTATCTCTCACCTCGTGTACTGTATATGCCATCTTTATATCAACAATGTATCTCTCAAATCTTTTGTACCATATTATGTAATAAAATATATTTTAATAAAACATACCTATTGGTAAAAAAAATTAAAAGATGGGTGGTAGGAGAAGTGGAATATTCAAATGGCATCAGGAAGAAATCCAAATATTCTTCCTTGAAGCTTTTATCCACTTCTCCGAGGCTATGGGTCCCACATTTGTATATATATATATATATATATATATATATATATATATATATATATATATATATATATATATATATATATATATATATATATATATATATATAGTCTTTGTTAGTGTGATGTGACTGTGAGGTGTAGTCTCGCCCCTTATATAAGCCCTTCTTGTCATGTTTCCTGTTATAGTTCCTTGATAATGTGAGTAGTCACGAAAGCGCTTGGAATTCCTCTATTTTTTCATAGTGGTTGTCTTGCACATATATATATATATATATATATATATATAAGAAGAGAGAGAGAGAGAGAGAGAGAGAGAGAGAGAGAGAGAGAGAGAGAGAAGAATTTTACAGTATGGAAGTAAGAGAAGATTGCAATGTGCAAGTGATATAGGAACAATGCTACTTCTTATAACCAAAATAGACTGTGAGGACCTATTCCCTTCAAGGAAGGTTCTTCGTCACTAGGGTACAAATGCCTGCTCAATAAAATACCACAAGCCGCATATTATGTCTTATTAACATAAAAGAAGAGTTTGGCAAAACTGACGAATGAGTTTTATCACAGCAGGTAGCACTTAGGTGGTCGTGATGGGCGGGACATGGGGCCCCCTGGTCGTTCTCAGTCTCCTGGTGGTCGCCCATACCTACGAGGAGACCAAACTAGAGGACGTCGTCGGTGAGTACGACATCATGATGTTCAAAAACCTCCTCATAAACACAACTCAGAGCCTCCTACAGGCCATCTCCCGCGTCGAGACCACCGCAGCCAAGGACGAGTCCCTGGCTGAGCTGAAGGAGACGATGAGGGGGATCAGTGAGTCTCTCGCGGTTGCCAACCAGCATGCTATAGCCGTCCGTGAAAGCGTCAACAATGGGGCCGATGCTACCAAAACAGAGTTGCGGAGATTCCAGGACCAGATACTGAGCAAGCTCTCTGACGTGAAGCTCTTCATGGAGCTCAAAACCAAACACATGGAAGACCAGGTAGCCAAGCTCGGCCGCATATCTGTCAACCGCCTCGCAGGAGACTGCCAGGACCTCTACGAGATGGGCTTCAACGCTTCTGGGGTGTACTACTTGCAGAAGTTCGGGCGGCAGGTGCTGTGTGATATGGAGACAGGGCAGGGCGGCTGGCTCGTCATCCAGAGAAGAGCGAAGGTGGTCGAACAGGTATGTTGTCGAGTGCCTACAGTGCCAGTATATATATATATATATATATATATATATATATATATATATATATATATATATATATATATATATATATATATATATATATATATATATATGATAGTCTGACTGCCTGCAGTAGCACGCTGTATGTAACAATTTGTTACATTTCATTATAATGGAATCTAAATCTTATATACTCAGCCTTCTATTTTTTTTCAAATTGATTTGCTAGTTCATTTTCAATAAGGGGTTTTAAACTTCTGATAATGAGTACTCTCTTAAAGTTAGTTTAGCCAAAACATCGACGTCAGAAAATTCTCAGGAGCATTTCATCTGATTTAAAGGTGTTTTTATATGTTGTATATATATATATATATCTATCAAGAGTTTTACTGGCAGGTGGACTTCAACCGCGACTGGCACGAGTACAAGGCTGGCTTTGGTGACCTCGAGGCAGAGTTCTGGGCTGGCAATGACTTCCTTCACGTTCTCACTAACCAGAAATCCTACGAACTCAAAATTGACATGGTCGACTTCGAGAAGGGATTTTACTGGGCCTCTTACAGGTAAACACGAGAGGAGTTATGTAGAAAATAGGTCACTCTAATTAAAAACATGCGAGCACTGGAGGTCGCCAGTACAGAGACCTTCCTAGCTTCAGCTCGCTATATTAACTCCACAGACAATTATATATGAACTTTAGGAAGTTAATTGCGTGATACTAATTCGTAATTAATTAATTAGTCTATAGTATACCTATAGTATGTCTTAAATTTAGTGGATAATTGGCGCCTATTCTCTTTATTGCCCTGGATTATAAATAATGACATTCATGGGGAGCACTAAACCCATATGGACCATGAAGCATTAGGAAATAGGAAGCATTCAGAAATGATTCAAGGAAGGTGAAGACAGTTCTTTGAATTGTGAGTCACTCGCCGGCATACCTGGAGTTTACCTGGAGAGAGTTCCGGGGGTCAACGCCCCCGCGGATCGGTCTGTGACCAGGCCTCATGGTGGATCAGGGCCTGATTAACCAGGCTGTTACTGCTGGCCGCACGCAGTCCAACGTACGAACCACAGCCTGGCTGGTCAGGTACCGACTTTAGGTGCCTGTCCAGTGCCTGTTGAAAACAGCCAGGGGTCTATTGGTAATCCCCCTTATGTAAGCTGGGAGGCAGTTGAACAGTCTTGGGCCCCTGACACGTATTGTGTTGTCTCTCAACGTGCTAGTGGCACCCCTGCTTTTCATTGGGGGGATGTTGCATCGTCTGCCGAGTCTTTTGCTTTCGTAGGGAGTGATATTCGTGTGCGAGTTTTGTACTAATCCCTCTAGGATTTTCCAAGTGTATATAATAATGTATCTCTCCCGCCTGCGTTCTAGGGAGTACAGGTTTAGGAACTTCAAGCGTTCCCAGTGGAGAAGCCAGGTATAGATACTCAAAAATCCGGGACAAAGGAATTAATGTACAATTGCTATGGATTCCGTCACACATTGGATTACTCCTTCATGATAAAGTTGATATGTTAGCCAAGAAGAGCACCCAGAAGGAGAATGTAGAATATAACTTTGGTATATCTGTGTCTAGCATTAGGAATAATATTAGGAGAGAAATAAATAATGAAAATGATTGCTATAGGAATGCAGTTAGAAGCCTGAGTAGATCTATAACCCACTATGATAACATGAACATAGATAAGTATATTTATGGAGCAACTTACAATGTGAACAGACTGACTGATGTAGTGGCCAGGCTTAGGCTTGGCTACAAGTACTTCTGGCAGTTTGGCAGACACACAAATGATGATCAAACTAAATGCAAATTATGTGATCAGGCATATGGTCACTGTCTTGAACACTATGTGCTGAATTGTCCACTTATTGAGGAATATAGAGATAGACAGCATAATAACCTATGTGACATGTCACGATATCTTATTAATGACAATAAGATACCAGTTATACTAAGCAAATTTCCTAAATTTGCTTGTAACAGATAAGTGAACTGTAGATATAAATCCAAATGTACAATTGTTAACCCTTTTGGGGCCTTGTTCCTAGGCCTTTTGTGTATCAATATGCTCTTGCGCTACCGTCCACAGGATGGATATGGGGTGCACAATAAACTAGCCACTTCGGTGGCAAAATCTAAATCTAAATCCAGTAAATGAGGTGGTTTATCGCAGTTATGCGTGCCGTGAAGGTTCTCTGCACATTTTCTAGGTCAGCAATTTCACCTGCCTTGAAATGTGCAGTTAGTGTGCAGCAATATTCCAGCCTAGATAGAACAAGCGACCTGAAAAGGGTCATCATGGGCTTGGCATCCCTGGTTTTAAAGGTTCTCATTATCAATCCTGTCATTTTTCTAGTAGATGCGATTGCTACAGTATTATGGTCCTTGAAGGTGAGATCCTCTGACATGATTACTCCCAGGTTTTTGACATTAGTTTTTCGCTCTATTGTGTGGTTGGAATTTGTTTTATACTCCGATGAAATTTTAATTTCCTCACGTTTTCCGTATCGGAGTAAATGAAATTTCTCCTCATTGAACTTCATATTGTTTTCTGCAGCCCATTTAAAGATTTGGTTGATGTCCGCTTGGAGTTTTGCAGTGTCTTCAATGGTGAACACTGTCATGCAGATTCGGGTGTCATCTGCAAAGGAAGACGGCACTGTGGCTTACATCCCTGTCAATGTCAGATATAAGGATGAGGAACAGGATGGGAGCGAGTACTGTGCCTTGTGGAACAGAGCTTTTCACCGTAGCCGCCTCAGACTTTTCTCTGTTGACTACTACTCTTTGTGTTCAATTTGTTAGGAAATTATAGATCCATCTACCAACTTTTCCTGTTATTCCTTTATCACGCATTTTGTGTGCTATTACACCATGGTCACACTTGTCAAAGGCTTTTGCAAAGTCTATGTATATAACATCTGCATTCTGTTTGTCTTCTAGAGCATCCAGGACCTTGTCGTAGTGGTCCAGTAGTTGGGACAGACAGGAGCGACCTGCTCTAAACCCATGCTGCCCTGGGTTGTGTAATTGATGGGTATCAAGATGAGTGGCGATCTTGCTTCTTAGAACCCTTTCAAAGATTTTTATGATATGGGACGTTAGCGCAATTGGTCTGTAGTTCTTTGCTATTGCTTTACTGCCCCCTTTGTGGAGTGGGGCTATGTCTGTTGTTTTTAGTAACTGCGGAACGATCCCAGTGTCCATGCTCCCTCTCCATAGGATGTTAAAAGCACGTGATAGGGGCTTCTTGCAGTTCTTGATGAACACGGAGTTCCATGAGTCTGGGCCTGGAGCGGAGTGCATGGGCATGTCATTTATTGCCTTTTCGAAGTCATTTGGCGTCATGATAATGTCAGATAGGTTTGCGTCTACCAAGTTCTGTGGCACTCTCATAAAAAATTCATTTAGGTCTTCGACTCTCAGTGTGGTTAGCGGCTCGCTAAAGCCTGAGTCATATTGGGACTTTAGTAGCTCACTCATTTCCTTGCTGTCATCTGTGTAGGACCCATCCCGTTTAAGTAGGGGCCCAATACTGAATGTTGTTCTCGACTTTGATTTGGCATAATAAAAGAAATACTTTGGGTTTCTTTCAATTTCGTTTATGGCTTTTAGTTCTTCCCGCGTTTCTTGATTCCTGTAAGATTCCTTTAGCTTTAGTTCGATGTTTGCTATTTCTGTGGCATCAAGGCACTTTCTTCAGGGGCACATTAATAAGAAACAGTATCGTAATAGACGGTGATAATGATAACAGAAAAGGCGGACACTCCTAATGACAGAACAAAGGTTTCCATATTTTTTTTACTGTTACTGTTCACTTTACACTGAACAGTTGTGTGTTAGCTGACTGGGAGCAAGACGCAATCACCATTGGAAACTCCAATATAATTATAAACTACAGTTCTATTACTCCAAATTAGATACAACTGCATTATGTTCATTGGTTAGCGTTCTCGGCTCACACCCGAGAGGACGTGGGGTCGAGCCTCACTACGAGATTAGATTTTTTAGATTTTGCCACCGAAGTGGCTAGTTTATTGTGCACCCCATATCCATCCTGTGGACGGTAGCGCAAGAGCATATGGATACACAAAAGGCCTAGGCACTAGGCCCCAAAAGGGGTAACAATTTTACATTTGGATTTATATCTACATTTCACTTATCTGTTACAAGCAAATTTAGGAAATTTGCTTAGTATAACTGGTATCTTATTTTCATTAATAAGATATCTTGACATGTCACAGGGACGTCAAGTACGTATATTCAAGTCTGCTAGCAGTAAGTAGGTACCTGGGTTAGTTATCATTTTGTCCTAGGCACATGTCGATTAGACATTAGGCCTGTTGTATATGCGTGCTTCTATGATGTGTGTGTACTCACCTATTTGTGGTCTGTGTGTGTGGGTGTTAGTCGACTAGTGTGGGTGGCATCCTGGGGGACAATACTGAGGACAAGTAAAGTAAAGTAAAGTATATTTTATTTCATTGCAATTTTACATAGATATTTGTAGTTACAATCATAAACTGAAGTGCAAGGAGAGCCACTGACATGCCATGGTGAAGTGCAAGGAGCCACTGACATGCCATGGTGAAGTGCAAGGAGCCACTGACATGCCATGGTGAAGTGCAAGGAGCCACTGACATGCCATGGCATTAGGGGCAGCTTAATCTAATGACTTATAGACTATGTACATAATATTAGAGAAATTTATTGAGATTTTTTTAGTTATATATTTGATTTCAAATTACAATATGATGATATTACACTGTTCAAATTACAATATGATGATATTACATTGTAACAAGTGTTTAGGAGGATGGTAATATAAAATTGAGATTATCTTAAGGAAAATAACATTGAGCATTTTTGAAAGTAATTTAGGGTGAGTAGGGGGTTACATAATAGTAACATATTAGTAAAAATTGAAATTATCTTATAGGAAAATAATATTGAGCATTTTTTAAAGTAGTTTACAGTATGAGTATTTAATTTAGGGTGAGTAGGTGGTTTTTGAGAAGAGTCTTAAATTGATTTTCAGACAAGGTTATCTTAGTATTTACTGATAATGAATTCCAGATTCTGGGGACCTTCATGTGCATAGAATTTTTACATAGGTTGATATGGACACGGGGTATATCAAAAAGTGATCTGTGTCTTGTGTTATGGCCATGGGTCCTATTAAATTCTTTATTTTTTCATGTAATACAAGGTGGGGGGTACTTATAGTTATACATTAAAGTTGATATTACAAGATGGCCAATAATATGCCTAGGTATGCCTAGGCTTTTCAGGCAGTCTTATGATAGGTCTTACTCAATAGCTATACAATGGATATACAGATTGTAAGGTTAGGTTTACAAAATTTAGGTACTGGAATTTAAACATTGAGAATTTAACAATTAGTATAAAAAGTTAGCAATTAGTTTATATATTAATGATAAAGGTGATATATTGGCATAATATAGTTTCTATATTGGAGTATCTTAGGCAAACTTATGACTAGCTTAAGTATTATGGAGCAATAGTTGTATTAGAATTTTGGTTAGAACTGTGCAAATTAAGGGGAATCACAGATATCAATAAGTGTATTTTGCTGTGGTTAGTAATGTGCAAATTAAGGAGAATCACAGATATCAATAAGTGTATTTTGCTGTGGATATGTGCAAGATAAAGTAGTTTTCGTATGGTTAACTACCGGTTGGGTGCGTAAGTGAGATAAGATGTTTTTAACGGTGCTTTT
>WNWK01035212.1:0-19927 GCA_009830355.1 Cherax destructor | reverse complement strand
GGGTGGTCGCTCCGCTTGTAAACAAAGCACACTGACGCTCCCTGGAGTGCGCTCAGCTGGGCTCCAAGCGAACAGGTCCGGTACGAAAGGCGTAAGACGAATCAATCAACGGATGTCGCATTCAAATTTCTTACGTTATAAGTAACGGATATCGAATATAACGTAAGGTGATAACAACGTAGTCGAGGTACCACTGTATATATATATATATATATATATATATATAATATATATATATATATATATATTTATACAGTGGACCCCCGCTATTTGAATTTAATCCATTCCAGGAGCTAGTTCTCAATGCGAAATGTTCGAGTGGCGATTTAATTTTTCCCATAAGAAATAATGGAAATAAAATTAATCCGTTCCTGCTGTCAGGAGGCATGACAAAATAGTACTTCACTGTGAAGTTATTATCAACTCGACAGTTTATTTATCTATCACAATTCATCTAATATGACATAATAAACAATATAAATAACATAAAAACCTGATATACACTCTAGAATGAATAAAATATGTATGTCATTACGAATGTGGTGGCTGGGAAGGATGGTGGTGGCAAGCATTCTTGCTACAGCTGTGAAAACATCTTCCCATTCTTTCCTCCTTCAGACGTGTTAGTATAAGAGAAAACGGAGTTTGTAATGCTAAGTGCATTATTGTCAGCTTCACGGATTGAACAGAATTCGTACGTGTCAGGCTGGTAACAACAACAACTGGTTTGTTTACAAAACTCTCTCCCGAACCTTCATTTAATCTTGTTTTCTCACCACTGCCTCTACTACCACTGCCTCTCACCACTGCCTCTACCACCACTGCCTCAACCACCACTGCCTCTCACCACTGCCTCTACCACCACTGCCTCTACCACCACTGCCTCTACCTCCACTGCCTCTACCTCCACTGCCTCTCACCACCACTGCCTCTCACCACCACTGCCTCTCACCACTGCCTCTCACCACTGCCTCCACCTCCACTTCCTCTCACCACCACTGCCTCTCACCACTGCCTCCACCTCCACTGCCTCTCACCACTGCCTCTACCTCCACTGCCTCTCACCACTGCCTCTACCACCACTGCCTCTCACCACTGCCTCTACCACCACTGCCTCTACCACCACTGCCTCTACCTCCACTGCCTCTACCTCTCACCACCACTGCCTCTCACCACCACTGCCTCTCACCACTACCTCTCACCACCACTGCCTCTCACCACTGCCTCCACCTCCACTGCCTCTCACCACTGCCTCTGCCACCACTGCCTCTCACCACTGCCAACCACCACTGCCTCTCACCACTGCCTCTCACCACTGCCTTTACCACCACTGCCTCTACCACCACTGCCTCTACCACCACTGCCTCTACCTCCACTGCCTCTCACCACCACCTCTCACTACTGCCCCCACCTCCACTGCCTCTCACCACTGCCTCTACCACCACTGCCTCTCACTACTGCCAACCACCACTGCCTCTCACCACTGCCTCTACCACCACTGCCTCTCACCACTGCCTCTCACCACTGCCTCTCACCACTGCCTCTCACCTTTGCCTCTACCACCACTGCCTCTACCACCACTGCCTCTCACCACTGCCTCTACCACCACTGTCTCTTCCACTACTGCCTCTCACCACTGCCTCACACTTAATGAACAAACTCGAAACAATTATAATTAAGTGTGAAATGTCTGGATGAGCGTGCAGGGTATTGTTCTCTCGAGTGTAAACAAGGAGGGACTGGCTCTCCAAGCGCCTGGGCGGACAGGTGATGGACACACTTGTTCGAATCATGATATTTTGTTCGCATGACGATATCGATTTTCTTGTTCTAATGACGATTTGTTCGACTGCCGAGCCGTTTGAATAGCGGGGGTCCACTGTATATAAGCTTATAGGTAGTAGGTTGGTAGACAGCAACCACCCAGGGAGGTACTACCATCCTGCCAGGTGAATGTGAAACAGAAACCTGAAACTGTTTTACATGATGGTAGGATTACTGGTGTCTTTTTTCTGTCTCATAAACATGCAAGATTTCAGGTACGTCTTGCTACTTCTACTTACACTTAGGTCACACTACGCAAACATGTACACGTTTATGTATACACACTCATCTGAGTTTTCTTTGATTTTATCTTAATAGTTCTTGTTCTTATTGCTTTTCCTTTCATATCCATGGGGAAGTGGAATAAGAATCTTTCCTCCGTAAGCCATGCGTATTGTAAAAGTCAACTAAAATGCCAGGAACAATGGGCTAGTAACCCCTTTTCCTGTATAGCTTACTAAAAAGAAAAAGAAGAAAACCGTCAAAGTGGGATGTTTGAATGTGCGTGGATGTTGTGCGAATGATAAGACAGAGATGATTGTAGATGTTATGAATGAAAAGAAGCTGGATGTCCTGGCGTTTAAGTGAGACAAAGCTGAAGGGATTAGGAGAGTTTCAGTGGGGAGAAATAAATGGGATTAGGTCAGGGGTTTCAAATAGAGTTAGAGCTAAAGAAGGAGTGGGAATAATGTTGAATAATCAGTTATGGCAGGTAAAGAAGGAATATAAATGTATAAATTCAAGGATTATGTGGAGTAAAATAAAGGTTGGATGTGAAAAGTGGGTTATAGTAAGTGTTTATGCACCTGGAGAAGAGAGAAGTGTAGAGGAGAGAGAGAGATTTTGGGAAATGTTGAGTGAGTGTGTGGGGAGTTTTGAACCAAGTGAGAGAGTAATTGTGGTTGGGGATCTTAATGCTAAAGTTTGTAAAAATGTTGTGGAGGGAGTAGTAGGTAAATTTGGGGTGCCAGGGGTAAATGTAAATGGGGAACCATTAATTGAGCTATGTGTGGAAAGAGGTTTGGTAATAAGTAATACATATTTTATGAAAAAGAGGATAAATAAATATACAAGGTATGATATAGCACGTAAGGAAAGTAGTTTGTTGGATTATGTATTGGTGGATAAAAGGTTGATGGGTAGGCTTCAGGATGTACATGTTTATAGAGGGACAACAGATATATCAGATCATTATTTGGTTGTAGCTACAGTTAGAGTAAAAGGTAGAAGGGACAAAAAGAAAATGGCAACAACAAGTAAGAGAGAGGTAAAAGTGTATAAACTAAGGGAGGAGAAAGTTAGGGTGAGATATAAGCAACTATTGGCAGAAAGGTGGGATAGTGCAAGTATGAGTAGTGGGGGGGTTGAAGAGAGTTGGGATAGTTTTAAAAATGCAGTATTAGAATGTGGGGCAGAAGTTTGTGGCTATAGGAGGGTGGGTGCAGGAGGAAAGAGGAGTGAGTGGTGGAATGAAGAAGTAAAGGGTGTGATAAAAGAGAAAAAGGTAGCTTATGAGAGGTTTTTACAAAACAGAAGTGTTAATAGAAGGGCAGAGTATATGGAGAGTAAAAGAAAGGTGAAGAGAGTGGTGAGAGAGTGCAAAAATAGAGCAGATGAAAGAATGGGAGAGGCTCTGTCAAGAAATTTTGCTGAAAACAAGAAAAAAATTTGGAGTGAGATAAACAAGGTAAGAAAGCCTAGGGAACAAATGGATTTGTCAGTTAAAAACAGAGTAGGGGAGTTAGTAGATGGGGAGCTGGAGGTATTGGGTAGATGGCGGGAATATTTTGAGGAACTTTTAAATGTCGATGAAAAAAGGGAGGCGGTAATTTCATGTACTGGCCAGGGAGGTACAACATCGTTTAGGAGTGAAGAAGAGCAGGATGTGAGTGTGGGGGAGGTGCGTGAGGCATTACTTAGAATGAAAGGGGGTAAAGCAGCTGGAACTGACGGGATCATGACAGAAATGTTAAAAGCAGGGGGGGATATAGTGCTGGAGTGGTTGGTATTTTTGTTTAATAAATGTATGAAAGAGGGGAAGGTACCTAGGGATTGGCAGAGAGCATGTATAGTTCCTTTATATAAAGGGAAGAGGGATAAAAGAGAGTGTAAAAATTATAGGGAAATAAGTTTACTGAGTAAACCAGGTAAAGTGTATGGCAGGGTTATTATTGAAAGAATTAGAGGTAAGACAGAGAGTAGGATTGCAGATGAGCAAGGAGGCTTTAGAGTGGGTAGGGGATGTGTAGATCAAGTGTTTACAGTGAAGCATATATGTGAACAGTATTTAGATAAAGGTAGAGAAGTTTTTATTGCATTTATGGATTTTGAAAAGGCATATGATAGAGTGGATAGGGGAGCAATGTGGCAAATGTTGCAAGTGTATGGAATAGGTAGTAAGTTACTGAAGGCTGTAAAGAGTTTTTATGAGGATAGTGAGGCTCAGGTTAGGGTGTGTAGGAGAGAGGGAGATTACTTCCCGGTAAAAGTAGGTCTTAGACTGGGATGTGTAATGTCACCATGGTTGTTTAATATATTTATAGATGGGGTTGTAAAAGAAGTAAATGCTAGGGTGTTGGGGAGAGGGGTGGGATTAAATTATGGGGAATTAAATGCAAAATGGGAGTTGACACAGTTTCTTTTTGCTGATGATACTGTGCTTATGGGAGATTCTAAAGAAAAGTTGCAAAGGTTAGTGGACGATTTTGGGAGAGTGTGTAAAGGTAGAAAGTTAAAAGTGAACATTGATAAGAGTAAGGTGATGAGGGTATCAAATGATTTAAATAAAGAAAAATTGGATATCACATTGGAGAGAGGGATTATGGAAGAAGTAAATGTTTTCAGATATTTGGGAGTTGACGTGTCAGCGGATGGGTTTATGAAGGATGAGGTTAACCATAGAATTGATAGAGGAAAAAAGGTGAGTGGTGCATTGAGGTATCTGTGGAGACAAAAAACGTTATCAATGGAGGCAAAGAAGGAAATGTGCGAAAGTATAGTGGTACCAACACTCTTATATGGGTGTGAAGCATGGGTTGCAAATGCTGCAGCGAGGAGGAGGCTGGAGGCAGTGGAGATGTCCTGTCTAAGGGCAATGTGTGGTGTAAATATTATGCAGAAAATTCGGAATGTAGAAATTAGGAAAAGGTGTGGAGTTACTAAAAGTACTTGTCAGAGGGCTGAAGAGGGGTTGTTGAGGTGGTTTGGACATTTAGAGAGAATGGATCAAAGTAGAATGACTTGGAGAGCGTATAAATCTGTAGGGGAAGGAAGGCGGGGTAGGGGTCGTCCTAGAAAAGGTTGGAGGGGAAGGGGTAAAGGAGGTTTTGTGGGCGAGGGCTTGGACTTCCAGCAAGCATGTGTGAGCGTGTTAGATAGGAGTGAATGGAGACGAATGGTTTTTGGGACATGACGATCTGTTGGAGTGTGAGCAGGGTAACATTTTGTGAAGGGATTCAGGGAAACCAGTTAATTGATTTAGTTGGACTTGAGTCCTGGAAATGGGAAGTACAATGCCTGCACTTTAAAGGAGGGGTCTGAGATAGTGACAGCTGGGAGGGACTATTCTCAGCTGTCATATCTGAGCTCCTCTACAAAGACAGTGATTATGTATGAGTGTGGTGAAAGTGTTGAATGATGATGAAAGTATTTTCTTTTTGGGGATTTTCTTTCTTTTTGGGTCACCCTGCCTCGGTGGTCACCCTGCCTCGGTGGGAGATGGCCGACTTGTTGAAAAAAAAATATATATATATATATATATATACAGTGGTCCCTCGGTTTTCGCCGAAAATTTGTTCCAGAATGCTGCTCAAGTGCCATTACCGAATGAATTTACATCCTTAAGAAATAATGTCACGTAGGTTAGTCTATTTCAGACCCCCAAAAATACACTTGCAACAGCACTTACGAAAATACACTTACATAAATGTTCGAGTTTGGAGATGCACGAAAACCGAGGGACCACTGTATACAGTGGTACCTCGAGTTACGATGGTCCCCAAAATCGCCCTTTTATGTAAGTTTATTTTTTTAAATGCTTTTGTAAGTATATTTTTGGGGGTGTAAAAGGACTAGTCTATTTTACATTATTCCTTATGGGGATAAATTCGTTTGGTAATTGCACTTGAACAGCATTCTCGAACGAAAAAATATCGTAACTCGAGGTACCACTGTATATATATCTTTCTTTCTTTCAACACGTCGGCCGTTTCCCACCGAAGGGTGGCCGAAAAGAAAACAAAGTTTCTCCTTTTACATTTAGTAATATATACAGGAGAAGGGGTTACTAGCCCCTTGCTCCCGGCATTTTAGTCGCCTCTTACGACACGCATGGCTTTACGGAGGAAGAATTCTGTTCCACTTCCCCATGGAGAATATATATATATATATATATATATATATATATATATATATATATATATATATATATATATATATATTGTATCTCTGAATATATGATATTTTTTGGTAATTGTGATTTAAATAACCCATGGAGAGGACTGGTTAAGATTTTCAGATGCAGCAGCTAATCATGAATGTAAGTATTCACCCTAGACAATAAGCCTTTAACTTAACCCCCACACTAGTACATGTAGAACCTTGATGATAAAGTAAGAGAAAATAACATAACATGGTAGCCTTGACCGGGAGAGTTATTTGACTGTTAAAATAACTCAAAACATTCTTTGAAATATATGTAATGGTATGGGGCAACAGTTATATGTTTCTGGTAGGATAAAATTTACCTTGTAAAATTTACCAAGGTGGTGTCAGTGGAAGGTTGTTTTCATATATTAGTTTACAGGTTGTTTTTCTCCAGAGTGGGGATAAAGGGTGAGTAACACATTTTGTTTGTTGTTATGGTAAAGTGCCATGTAAATGGTTACATTGAACTTGTGTTATTGTATGTGCCTGTGGAGAAAACTTGTCCATTGATGCTGTAAGAGAGGAAGCAGGAGTTTAAGGATAAAAGTTAAGTTAGAAGCTGAATCTTTAGACCTTTCAGGCTTCAGTGAGGAGTAAATAATTCACCAGTAAACATGCCTGTTGACAGTGACCATGAGGAATCACCTACTCCAGGTGATGATGAAGAGATGTTAAGACTTAAGCTAGCTTTGATAGAAGCTGAGACAAAATTAATAGAAGCTAAGGAGAGAGTAGTCAAAGGTTAGGAGGTTCAGAACAAGAACATGGGCAGTACTTTAACATAACTAAAGCTGCACATTTTGTCCCTAAGTTTACAGAGAGTGACCCAGACAGATATTTTTACTTTTTTGAGAAGACTGCTTTGAAGCAAAGATGGCCCAAACGGCAGTGGGCCACCCTAGTTCGCAAGTAGCTTGTAGGTAAAGGATTCCAGAGAGTAGAGACTCTGGAAGGAAGTGAATTTTCAGACTATCATAAAATTAAGGAATTAGTATTGCTTGCATACCAAATGATACCTGAGAAATATAGGCAAAAGTTCAGAAGTCAAAAATTTCAGGATGGGCAGACCTTAACTGAGTTAGGGAATGAGAAACTGTTCCTGTTTAAGAAATGGGTTTGTTCAAAAGGAGTGAACAGGAACTTTGACAAATTAGTAGACCTAATTGTTCATGAGGAATTGTACAATGCAATCCCTATTGACCTCAGAGAATATTTGGAGGACAAAAACCCAGATAATCTTTCAGCAGCACTGGATCTGGGTGACAGATTCTTAGCTCGTAAGGAATTGGTAAGTAAAAACAGTCATGCTCCTTCGAAAAATTTCCGTTTTTTCTAAACCTTATTCCAAATCCTATGGTCATAAAGGTAAGTGGGACAAGAATTTTCAGGGACAAATGAAGGCTGAAGCACCCTCTCAAACAGAAGGAAAAGGTAAGTCAGCTGGAGCTCAAAGTTTACTTAGACCATCAAATATTGTTTCAGTTCCTCGAGCACACAGTACCAGTCCTACACCAAATGGTAAACATACCTTTAAGAATTATACCTGTTACTACTGTAACAAGACGGGACACACGCAAAAGTTTTGCTTTTCTAGACGGCGAGATCAGGAAAGGACACATCCAGTTGCCTGCATTAAGTCTTCAAAACAAGGTGAGGAGGAGTCTTTGAGGGGTCTAGACCCCAGGATGCGGGTTTTTTCTAGTAAGTCCATAGTTGCCTTGTTCCACAGTTGCCTCGTTTGGTTAGGCACTCAAACAGCATTCTGGAAAGAATTTTCAACGAAAACCGAGGGTCCACTGTAATACTAGCGAAATAGCTAAGCATTTGGTCGACTGTAATAATGTAATTGGCCTAAAATGGGAGTCAAAGTTGGCAAAATCGCCAATGCATAAATATCGCTGATTCATCAAAATTCGCGACAGCATAATTTCGTCAATTTTCCAGCAAATTTCATACTTTTTGTTTTATTACCTTCAGAAAAAGTTTCTCTACCATTTCATAAGAAAAATAAAAAAAAAAATTTTTTTGAAAATTCTTGGACCCTGGTACACACTTTGAAATTTGGCCTCTGAACCCAGAAAGGGTTAATAAGTTTGGTAGAGAGGAATTACAGTTTTGATTATTAACCAAAGGCAGGCACAATGGAATGATTAACATTTGAGAGGATTATAGATATTGAGAGTGAGTATATACAGTGGACCCTCGACTAACGATCTTAATCCGTTCCAGGAGCTAGACCTTTACACGAAAAAATCATTATTTGAAACCTTATTTCCCATAAGAAATAATGTAAATACAATTAATCCGTTCCAGACATCCAAAAATATTCACAAAAAATACATTTTTAAAGAATAACTATAGTTTTACATACAGAAAATACACATAAATACTACATACAGTATTAAATTTATAAATAAATATTGAAATAAACATTTAAAATAACATTTACTTACCTTTATTGAAGAGACTTGCTGGCATCTGGAAGATAAGGAGGAGGACAGGGGGAGGGGTTAGTGATTGGAAGGGGAATCCCCACTCCCTGCATGCCTGCTACACTCCCTGCATGCCTGCTACACTCCCTGCATAAATGCTACACTCTCTGCATGAATGCTACACTCCCTGCATGCCTGCTACACTCCCTGCATGAATGCTACACTCCCTGCATGAATGATACACTCCCTGCATGAATGCTACACTCCCTGCATGAATGCTACACTTCCTGCATGAATGCTACACTTCCTGCATGAATGCTACACTCTCTGCATGAATGCTACACTCCCTGCATGAATGCTACACTTCATGCATGAATGCTACACTCTCTGCATGAATGCTACTCTCCCTGCATGCCTGCTACACTCCCTGCATGCCTGATACACTCCCTGCATGCCTGCTACACTCCCTGCATGCCTGCTATACTCCCTGCATGCCTGCTACACTCCCTGCATGAATGCTACACTCCCTGCATGAATGCTACACTCCCTGCAAGCCTGCTACACTCCCTGCATGAATGCTACACTCCCTGCAAGCCTGCTACACTCCCTGCATGAATGCTACACTCCCTGCATGAATGCTACCACTGGGGTGCCACTAGGAAGCTTCTTTGGACCCATGGTGACTTATTTCACAATCACTAAACCACCAATAAACACAACAAATGTATTGTGAATGTTTGAAAGAGCACGCTGGGTATTGTTCACTCAAGTGTAAACAACGCGAGATTGCCGTCCTGGGCGGAGGCGGGCAAGTGCAGGGCAGGCTGACAGGTCTGGTACGTATTGCTACCAGAGTAAAGATCACTACACGAGAAAAATATTGACCGTAAAAAGCAATCGTTACATGAAAAAATCGTTTTCCGGACAGATCTTTACTTGGGGTTCCACTGTACAGTGGAACCTCTGCTTGCGAGTTTAATTCGTTCTGTGACCTTGCTCGTTTACGGAGTCAATTTTCCTCATTTAAATTAACTGAAATAAAATTAATCCATTCCGGCTCTCTGGAACGACAAAATATACTTCAATATTTTACTAATATCAACTCTATGGCTTATTTATCTATCATAATTCATCTACTATGACATAATAAGCAATATTAATAACATAGAAACATGATAAATATAATAGAATGAATGAAATAATACATATGTGAGTAGTGTTAGTTGAGCGCGGGGGCACAGCAGCCATTGTTGTTATGGATAGGGCCACCACAGCAGCCATTCCTCCATACCTTCCCATGCCTTTATTATAACAGAAAACAGAGTGTTTGTATTGCAAACTCCATTAGATCACTACGTACATATGTAGTTTCATAAGGAAAACAATAATAATAATAATGCAATAAGAATAATAAAAGTAAAGAAATTATGTAGTACAGTAGGGCCCCGCTTTTCTGCGTTTCGTCTTTCGGCGTTCCGTTCATACGGCGAGTTCAAATTATGACCAAAACTTTTGTACACGGCGAGCGTCTTTCAGATACGGCGCGCGCCACCCGGTTTGTTTACATTTTCCGTGAGCACATCTCCATTATGTAATCATCACTCTTGGGCACATTAAATGTCCAATTTTACGTCAGTATAGACATTTTCATTAATCCATCTATGATATATTCTTCAAAATTATATGAGAAACACATTACATAGCATATAAACATGCTATGTAACGTGCTGTTTATATGCTATATAGGTGTGGTTGTCTTATTTTATGTTAATATAGACATTTTCATTAATCCATCTATGATATATTCTTCAAAATTATATAAGAAACACGTTACATAGCATATAAACATGCTGTTTATATGCTATGTAGGTGTGGTTGCCAGGCGGAGGGAAAACATTACGTAATACTAATAATAATCACTCTTGAACACATTAAATGTCTTATTTTACGTTAATATAGACATTTTCATTAATCCATCTATGATTTTTTCTTCAAAATTATATAAGAAACATGTTACATAGCATATAAACATGCTGTTTATATGCTATGGTGTTGCCGGGCGGAGGGAAAACATTACGTAATATTAATAATAATCACTCTTGGGCACATTAAATGTCTTATTTTACGTTAATATAGACATTTTCATTAATTTATCTATGATGTTTTCTTCAAAATAATTTAAAAAACGCGTTAAATAGCATATAAACATTATACATACACCCACAGGGCCAGGAGCTGAGTCTCGACCCCTGCAACCACAATTAGGTGAGTACAGAATAAAAATTGACAAATATGATATTTGTTTACCAAACGACTTTGTAGAAGTCGGAAGAATTACGTTTTCTCTAGTCAAACATTGAGGGATAACTGTAGAAAAATATTCCTTTCATATGCCTTCACTCTATACTATATAGTTATTCACGACCCTTGTGGGTTTAGCACTTCTTTTTTATTATGATAATAATAATGGTAATACTATCATTAACTCTAAAAATAGTGTGTTACATGAGAATGGGAGTGTTGCTGTTTGTTTATTTTGTACTAACTTGTACACAATGTAAGAGTATTTGTATTGTGAGGTAATTATTATTATAATAAAAAATATTTTGAGGTAAGTCTCACAAACTCTTACAAACATATGTGAATGAACTAAAAGTGGACACATATTAATCGCATTCATTTCGCCTGACCGAGTGATCGCCCACTACCTGTTCAGTTTGTTTTTTTACCTTGTCTGAACTCCGTATCTCGTTCTCTCTCTCGTTTACTCTTTCGTTTACTAGTTGGCTCTCATTGACTATGGCGTCTAAGCTTAGTTGTGATAAAATGAGGAGTCGTAAGCCTCTTACTTTAAGTGCCAAGTTAGAAATGATTAAACTCAGTGAACTGACTTTTTTGGGTTATCCTGGGTTGTCTACGCATATTTGCTATGTATGATAATCTATGTAACTGTATTTGTGTATACCTGAATGAACTTACTAACAAGGTATATGTTGATCGCTGAGATAGCCATCAAATACAGTTACATATAGCAGCATATGTGTAGAGAACCCAGGATAACCCAAGAGTGTACTCACCTAATTGTGGTTGCAGGGGTCGAGACTTAGCTCCTGGCCCCGCCTCTTCACTGACCGCTACTAGGTCCTCTCTCTCCTGCTCCATGATCTTTATCATACCTCGTCTTAAAGCTATGTATGGTTCCTGCCTCCACTACATCACTTGCCAGACTATTACACTTCCTGACAACTCTATGGCTGAAGAAATGCTTCCTAACATCCCTTTGACTCATCTGAGTCTTCAACTAACACTCTTGCTAGGAGCTAATGCTGCTGGGGATTGCAAGTTAAAACCTATGATAATTTGTCACTCAGAGAATCCTAGGGCTCTAAAGAACTATGCAAAAGGTAGCCTCCCTGTTTATTATAAATCCAATTCAAAAGCTTGGATGACTACTGATCTTTTCATAAATTGGTTCACAGACTATTTTAAGTAAGTAATAAGTGTACTCTGTGTGTATCTTACTTTTTATTGTGTTTTTTAATGCCTAGTGCTATTGCTAACTTAATATAAGTTAATGTAAGCTTGTTGTCTGGCATTTATATGCATTTAGAAGTGGAAAAAAATGGCGTTCTGCTTTTCGGCGATGTCTGCTTTAAGGCACTAGCCTGGAACCTAACCTGCCGTATAAGTGGGGCCCTACTGTAATACAGCAATTACCTTTTAGATGGAGAAGAGATGCTGGGCACATCGGCGTATGCTGTCAGGAGTTCATTTTGCTTTGTCCTTTTTCAGAATGTTTCAAAAATGACTTACGCAAGCGTCATTACATAGCTCCAACGCACGACCACTTGAAACTTTCTCTGGGTGATACACTCTTAATCCAATGTACACTTAATTGCTACACATAAGGAAAACACTGACTTTTTTTGGGTTATCCTAGGTTCTTTGGGTTATCCTAGGTTCTTTAGGTTATCCTAGGTTCTTTGGGTTATCCTAGGTTTCTTTGGGTTATCCTAGGTTCTTTGGGTTATCCTAGGATCTTTGGGTTATCCTAGGTTCTTTGGGTTATCCTAGGTTATTTGGGTTATCCTAGGTTCTTTGGGTTATCCTAGGTTCTTTGGGTTATCCTGGGTTCTTTGGGTTATCATAGGTTCTTTGTGTTATCCTAGGTTCTGCTGCTATGTATGATAATCTGTGTAACTGTATTTGTGTATACCTGAATAAACTTACTAATTCCTTCACCCGCGAGGTAAGTTCTATGAACAGCTGAGCTTTGTTTTGATATGCACTGCCATCTCGTGGCGGCATGCTCAAACTAACTTATTATACGTAGTATGTGCATATTATTATTATAATTGTTATTATAGTAAGTAAGTTTATTCAGGTATACACAAATACATTTACATACGTACATATGTATTATCATACATAGCAGCATATGTGTAGAGAGCCTAGGATAACCCAAAAAAAGGTCAGACTGACTTATTTCCATTGGGGTATTACATATTATTATACGTATAGTTGACCCCTGGTATTCGTAGTCGTCGGAGTTTGTAATATTCGGTGTTCGTAATGTTTTTTGTAAAAATATTGGTTCGGTGATCGTAATTCGTCCCAGACAAGCACACCAGGCCTGAGCGGCCCACCACACCATTCAGAGTCAGTGTCCCATTGTTGAACAGCGAGTGACTGTTACCCCAAGCGTTCATATGATACATTTTGTCATTATTCCATTCTTTTTAGTGCTTGCAACTGCTAAATAAGCCACCATGAACCCAAAGAAAGCTCTAGTGCCAGCCCTTTGGTGAAGGGCTGAGAGGGGAGAATGTGTCTTCTTAAGTGATTCAGTGATTCTACGATATGTTATGATACTAAAACAGCACGAGTTGATAAAGGCTATAGTGCCAGCCAGCGATAAAGTGTAGCATTAACAGTGTAGCAAGTAAGTTAAGCAATTAAGTGATAGAAAAATGATGACACAAAACTTAACTCCTCTAATGTTGTTGGAGTTATATAAGGCTACTGACAACTCCACCATGTCTGTTAGCCACCACAATGTAAGGCTTATCTTTCAGTGGCCCTTATACACCCAACAACAAACAACACAACACCAGTCCTCACATTCGTAATGATATTTTATTAATTTTAGAGCACGTATATGTCATGTTTCTATGTTATTAATATTGTTTATTAGGTCATATTAGATGAATTGTGATAGATAAAAAGCCGAGATTTTATATTAGTGTCATATTGAAGGACTATCTCGTCCTGTCCCCAAACACACCCCTGTTGCCGCACAATTCCAAACATATGCCAGAAACAGAACCTCTGGAACACTTTTTGAGCAACAGGGGTCCAGTGACCTCTCAAGCTGGTCCTAGTGGCATTAAAAAACAAAGAAGGAAAGTAACCCAGGAAAAGACTTGGCACCTGAAGTCTTTATGGGAAGGGGATTCCCTTCCAAACAATAGCAACTCTTCCATCCTCTCCCTCCTCCCATCTTCCACACATCAACAACTCTTCAATAAAGGTAAGTGTCATGTTATTATTGTTTTATTCTTCATGTCTCATTGTTTTCTGTGTAATTTAATGTATATTTAATGTACAAAAATATTTTATTTTAATACTTTTGGGTGACTGAAACGGATTAATTGAATTTCCATTATTTCTTATGGGGAAAATAGATTCGATTTCGTAATATTCGGTGTCAGTAACCCCCTCTGAACGGATTAATTACGAAAACCGGGGTCCACTGTATTATATTATATTATACATATTATTCTTATTATTATATTATATTATTAATTAGTATGTACGTCTAATTGACAGTGATGTCATTTGTTTACTCTTGAACATTGGGAAAATCAAACATTTCCACGACTTTGAGCTCAATTTCAAGGTACTTTTCGTTGTCAAACTAATCAAAAATCATATCTATTTCTGTAATATATCTTCCATTCTATCAAACGAGAATACAACCGTAAAAACCATACAAAATATGCCGCTGAGGGGCGGCTAATGCTGGGAAGTGGCCCTCGTTATTTATGATTCGATTTTCTTTTTTGGGTTTACGTTAAGAAACATCTTTCCATCATACATTGCCCAAGTCTCAATAAGATAGTCCAACAAACAAATGAGATCCAATTCCCTAGAACAAGAGCAAGAGCCCTCACCAGCATCAAGGAACCTCGCTTGAGGCCCGCAAGCATTTGAAAATTTCGCTCTTGTATGGAAGCAAAAATGGACCAAGCGACTGCTTGTATCTGAAAAACTCTGACATGGAAGCGCTCATTAGTGGAGGTTCCATTGTATACTCCATCATGTCTAAATCATTCCTCGACTATAAATACTTTGTATATATTTCTAGACAATAGTATGTGACCAAGGCAAGTGAAAATATTCACCTGACAGTGTGTTTGTGAATACAATGAAACCCAGGATTTCATCCGATGCAGATATCGTACAATTCAGATTTTGACCACTTTTTGGGCAAAATTTTACCCCAGGTTTCTTACCTTCGCTCAGAAATCGTCCGTATCAGAAGCATCCACCTGCCCGAGTCACGTACGTGACTCGGGCTGCCTCTGTCACTTGTTCAGCGAGCAATACTCCGTGCATTCATCTGAAACATTTTGTAATAATCCATATTTTTTTGTGAGTGTTTATTGAGTACGACTGCGAAATAAGCCACAATGGGGCCAAAGAAAGTTCTTAGTGCCAGCCCTTTGGTAAAGATAGGTGAGAAACATGATAAAATTCAAGGAAGAGCTTGTAGCAAAATACAAAAGTGGTGTATGTGGCGAGTTCACCAGGATGTATGGAATGTTTGGACAAATGTGTGGCCGAAGAATTCGTTGATGAATTTGAAAGGTTTGAGGCTTACCCTGACGACCCTACACCTATTGTGGAATGTATTGTGTCTTTGGGAAGTCCATGGGGTTGGATTTAGTGGTCAGAATGTGGAAGAGTTGGTGGAGAACCACAGGGAAGAGCTAACCACTGAAGAGCTGCAAGACCTTCAACTGGAACAGCAACAGATTGCAGCTGAGGAAATTGCTTCAGAGGAGGAGGAAGAGAGAGGAGAGTATGTGCCTTCTTCAGTGATTAACCCTTTGACTGTTTTGGTCGTATATATGTCTTACGAGCCACTGTTTCGACGATATATACTCAAAAATTCTAGCGCTTCAAATCAAGCGGAGAAAGCTGGTAGGCCCACATATGAGAGAATGGGTCTGTGTAGTCAGTGTGCACTGTATAAAAATCCTGCAGCACCCAGTGCATAATGAGAAAAAAACTGACCGTGTTTTTGGATTAAAATGCCAACTTTGAGGTGTATTTTGATAGTATTTATGGTTGTATTCTTTTTTCATGGTCTCATTTGATAGAATGGAAAACATACTACAGAAATAGAGATGATGTTGATTAGTTTCATGATGAAACGACCTTGAAATCGAGCACAAATTAGGGAAATGTTCGATTTGCCAATGTTCAAGAGTAAACAAATCATGCCACGTCCAATACACATCAACTGGTGAGTCTAATATTCTTTCACAAGTGCACTGATATTATTTATAAAATTTTTACAATAATGCAATAGTCTGCATAACGGTAAATCTTCTTTTTTTTGTGAATAAAAAATCAAAATAGAAAGCAAGAGTAATATAAGAGGGCCTAAAGACGTGACTAATGAACAGATAACACTTATTTTAGTGCTAGAATGTCTGCATTGTTTATTCTGGACCGTATTTTGAAATTGACAACTTTTTTTATTTTGCATGAAATTATAAATTGCCAATTCTGACCACTTTATTGGGTAGTTGAAATCGGTAAATTGGTGGTTTTTACTCAATCGATAGAACAAATGGAGCTCTAAAGAAATAGTTATGAGTTTGATCGACTGGATCAATGGAATTCTGAAAATAGGGCTCAAAGTCAGCAAATTGCCGATGCGTGTATATTGCCGAGATCACTAACTTCGAAGACCCGTATCTGTAAGTTTTCCATCATATTTCATACTTTTGGTGTCATTACCATGGGGAAAAAGATTCTTTCATTTCATAAGAAAATAATTTTTTCGAAATTTTGCGATAACAGGAGACACCTCAGGATTAGGGTTGCGACAGTCAAAGGGTTAAGGACATTTGTGCAAAGTGGAGGGGGTGCAAGTTTTGGTGGAGAATTGTCACCCTAAAAAACTGTTGCAAGCCGTGTCTGCAATATGTTCAATGACAATGCCTTGGCCCATTTTAGGCAAATCATAAAGAGACACCAGAAACAGAGCCTCGGGACAGATTTTTTGTGTGACAGGTCCAGTGACTCCGCTGGTCCTAGTGCCAGTAAAAGACAAAGAGGAAGTAACCCCAGATAGGGCTTTTGATACCTGAAGTCCTTATGGAGGTGGATTCCCCTTCCAAACTATAACCTCTCCCCTCCCCCCGCCTTTCCATACGCCAACAAGAGTCTTCAATAAAGGTATGTAATAGTGATTTAAATGTTCATTTATCTTTTATATTAGTCATTTATATTTATTTCTCATTGTTTCTGTATGTAAAACTATACTATTCTCTATAAAATGTTTTTATTATTATTATTTTATTAACACATCAGCCGCTTCCACCAAGGCAGGGTGGCCAAAAACATTAAAACTTTCCCCATCATTCACCCCATCACTGTCTTGCCAAAGGCATGCTTACACTTCTATAAAACTGCAACATTAACACCTCCTTTAGAGTGCCAATACTGTATTTCACATCTCCAGGAATCAGTCTGGCCTGCCGGTTTCCCTGAATCCCTTCAAATGTTACCTTGCTTACACCAACAGCACAGCACATCAAGTCCTAAAACAATTTGTCTTCATTCACTCCTATCTAACACGCCACGCATGCTTGCTGGAAATCCAAGCCCTCGCACACAAAAACCTCCTTTACCTCCCTCCAACCTTTCCAGGCCGGCCCCTACCCCGCCTTTCCTCCACTACAGATTTATACACTCAAGTCATTCTATTTTGTTCCATTCTTCTACATGTCCAAACCATCTCAATAACCCCTCCTCAGCCCTCTGGATAATAGTTTTGAATCCCACACCACCTCCTAATCTCCAAACTCTGGGTATCTGGAATGGAATAATTGATTTACATTATTTCTTATGGGAATATTACTTTGGTTTTCATCCATTTCAGATTTAAAACAACTCCTGGAACGGATTAAGGACAAAACCGGGGTTCCACTGTATTTGATTATTTCAGTACAGTGGACCTGTTTATTCAAACATTCTTCATTCCAGAATGCTGTTACCAAACGAATTTATTCTCATAAGGAATGATGTAAATTAGATTAATCCTTTTCAGCCCCCCAAAAATACTACATTATAAAAGCATTACAATAATAAACTTACATAAAAGGGCGAGTTTGGAGCGAGGTCCACCGTACTTAATACCTAATAGTAGTGTCAGAACAAAGATTATAAAATCAAAAGAACTTCTATAAATTGTAATTATCAGAACACAAAAATTATATAAATTAAAAGTAAAACGAGGAAAAAGGGTTATGGCAAAACTCGGAAGGCAGGACTCCCTGTTGCCATCATGTGAGCATCCAGTGCCAACCTAACCTTATATCTCGGCAAGTAATGACTAAAATTTTTTTTTTGGGCTTATTTCACAAGAAAATTGTCTTTAATTTATTTTTTTTTGTTCAAATATTCAGAGCACTAGCAGTGAAAACGAGATCATGTTCAGACAGTTTTAGGGTTATTTGAGATAAAAATTAGAGGCTGCCTATCTACAGAGATACTCCTGAAGAAATTGATAACGATTATAAAATGCAGAATCATTGAGGGAGTAAATTTAATTTGTTATGGTATTAATCATTGATCTGAAGTGTGGGCAAAGAATATCTTCTCACTCGAATGAACACTTTTATGGTGCATCAGAAGTGTGAATAGACAGAACATTCAACCCAGCATATTGATTGATACAATACATCATCAAACATGTGGACCAAGGTTAGATTATACCTTGGAATGTTTTTAGGAATGTCCGTTGTTGTGTCATGGTCAAAAAGTCTGCATTCTAATAAAAAATTAATTCCCAAGAATTAAATGGGACAACCAGGGGAAATAGAAAGGAAAAGGACATGAGGTAATTACCCTTTCAGGGTCCATGCTGTAGTTCATGGCTTTGTTGAGGTCCAAACCATAGTTCTACTCATGAGCCCAGCTACCAGAAAGCTGTGAGCGGTACGTAAATTTTGGGCCCAGATATGAGAGAATACACTATGTGGGTGTGCACCACATAAAAAAAATCCTGCAGCACACACGCATAATGAGAGAAAAAAATGGACCTAATTTTTAAAACAGAACCAGTGTTTTTTTTATGCTTTTTTTAGGTATTTCTTTTTGTTTCCCTTTTAAAGTTGGAAGATATATTCAGAAATGAGATGGTTTTGATTGATTTTGTACTAAATGGTTGAAAAGAGCTCAAATTAGGGAAATGTTAATTTTTTTTGATGTTAAAGTAAACAAATGACCTCACACGCTAAAATCACCAGCTGGGGGGCAATATACTTTTTCAAATGTGGGGATATAATTTTCAATTATTAAAAAATTTCATAAAAATAAACTTCCATTTTTTTTGGGTTTAAAAAAAAATTCATTAAGGGGAAAAAAATAAAAAGGAATTTTTGAAAAAATGGAAAAAAAATAATGAACAGAGGAAAGTTTGTTTTCCCAAATGCCTGCATTTTTTTTTCTGCACCCCCTTTTTAAATTGGAATATTTTGAACTTTTGTTAAATAAAATTCCATCCGATCCTTTATTTTGAGTTGAAACAGATGACGGGGGATTTCGGGGCCCAACGATAGAATAGAAGAATACTAGCGAAACAGCAAGAATTTGTCACTAATAATGTAATTTTCCAAATGGGAGTCAAAAAGGGAAAAAGCTGATGCTTAACCCCTTAGGGGGGAGAGGCCCCTTCCCAAATTTTTTCAGGGTGAAAAAATTTTTAAAAAAAAAAATTTTTTTTTTGAAATGATAATCTTTCCCATCATAAGCCCCAAAATTTTTTGATGAAAACCGGAATTTGCCTCATTGTTAAGGGATCAATGACATTTAGGCATCGGGAATTTCGCCCACTTTGAGCCCATTTTCAAATTCAATGTTTAGTCTACTAAAATTATAGCTATTTCCAGTTTCATTTTTCTATCGATTGATATAAAAACCACCAATTTACCAATTTCAACTACCCA
>WNWK01035211.1:0-19927 GCA_009830355.1 Cherax destructor | reverse complement strand
AGTAAGGTGACCTGAGTTACGTACAACTGAGTCTATCCTCTTCCCTAATCTCACTCTTTTTGTGTTAGTGTGACTGTAAATGGTCCATGTTGGACCGAAACGTCGGTGTAAGCTTCTCTCTCTCTCTCTCCTATATTTGGGTTATTTTGTGTATTACTCGTATATATCTGAAAGATGTCCTCTGTCTTATATAGCCTAACCTGAGCCTCACCATCCTCGTTGAAACTCTTCACTGGTGTCAGTAACCTACCACCTATTCCATACACTTGCAACATCTGCCACATTGCTCCACTATCCACCCTATCATATGCCTCTTCCAAATCCATAACTGCAACGAGAACTTCTTTATCGTCTGTGTTTCTTTCAACTTGATTTTCATGTTTTCTGGGATTCTCTTATCCGTTTTTCAGTCTCGGTTGAGATGGTTTTGCTCCATTAGATTCCTGGAGTTTACCTGGAGAGGGTTTCGGGGGTCAACGCCCCCGCTGCTCGGTCTGAGACCAGGCCTCATGGTGGATCAGGGTCTGATCAACCAGGCTGTTACTGCTGGCCGCACGCAAACTGACGTACGAACCACAGCCCGGTTGGTCAGGTACTGACTTTAGGTGCCTGCCCAGTGCCTTCTTGAAGACAGCCAGGGGTCTACTGGTAATCTCCCTTATGTATGCTGGGAGGCAGTTGAACAGTCTTGGGCCCCGGACACTTATTGTGTTTTCTCTGTGTACTCGTGGCGCCCATGCTTTTCATTTGGGAAATGTTGCCGAGTCTTTTGCTTTCATAGGGAGTGATTTTCGTGTGCAAGTTTGGTACTAATCTCTCTAGGATTTTTCAAGTGTATATTATCATGTATCTCTCTCGCCTGCGTTCCAGGGAATACAAATCAAGGGACTTCAACCGTTCCCAGTAGTTTAGGTGCTTTATCATACTTATGTGTGCTGTGAAAGTTCTTTGTACACTCTCCAGGTCAGCAATGTCGCCTGCCTTGAAGGGGGCAGTTAGTGTACACCAGTATTCCAGCCTAGAGAGAACAAGCGATTTCAAGAGAATCATCATGAGTTTGGTGTCCCTAGATATGAAGGTTCTCATTATCCATCCTATCATTTTTCTAGCAGATACATTGTTGTGGTCTTTGAAGGCGAGATCCTCTAACATTATCACTCCCAGGTCCTTCACATTACTTTTTTGGTCTATTGTATAGTTAGAATTTGTCGTATACCCTGATACAGTTTTAATTTTCTCAAGTTTTTCATATCTGAGTAGTTGAAATTTCTCTTCACTGAACTTCATAACTTCCTTCTTATATAATTACTCTGTAAATATATCTATTTTTTTCCAAAAAGATGTTTTCATCTTGTGTTTATCCACTGCAACACTGCAACACTACAACACTGCAACACTACAACACTACAACACACCTGAAGACAGTCTGGCTTACTAGTAGACACACTGCAACACTACAACACTGCAACACTACAACACAACTGAAGACAGTCTGGCTTACTAGTAGACACACTGCAACACTACAACACTGCAACACTACAACACACCTGAAGACAGTCTGGCTTACTAGTAGACACACTGCAACACTACAACACTGCAACACTACAACACACCTGAAGACAGTCTGGCTTACTAGTAGACACACTGCAACATACTTGAAGACAGACTGGCTTACCAATAGACAGATTGGGACATACTTGAAGACAGAATGGCTTACTAGTAGACACGCTGCAACATATTTGAAGAAAGACTGGTTTACCAATTGACAAACTGCAACATACATGAAGACAGTCTGGCTTACCAGTAGATAAGCTGTAGTACACTTGAAAACCGACTGGCTTACCAGTAGACACACTAGACTTGAAGACAGACTGGCTTACCAGTAGACACACTACACTTGAAGACAGACTGGCTTACCAGTAGACACACTACACTTGAAGACAGACTGGCTTACCAGTAGACACACTACACTTGAAGACAGACTGGCTTTCCAGTAGACACCTTAAAGACGCATTGGCACCTGTAGGTAAGGTGGCCATTACGGAGTCTTACTGAGACTGGTGGAGAAAGTCGGCAGGTGACCTGTTTATATCCAAGGTTGCAGAATTGCCACGGCCAGAAAGATAACAGCGAGTAACCCTGAAGATAGCACAAAGAACCATGATAATAGCAGCACTGGGTTCTGAAGATAGGCAGCAAGGAACCCTGGGGATAGCAGCAGGGAACCCTAAAGATAGCACCACAGAGCTAAATCAAATCACACGACAGGAGGGACACGAACTTTGTTAAGTATTTTGTGAACACTTCCTCCACAGGTAGCTGTGAGACTTACACCTGGGTACATACTTACCAGTGTGACGTCCTTGTTGACACCTGGTTCCTGGTAATGATCAGGCAGAATGATACATGGACAGGTATAAGAGTGCTTACAGGGTGAATGGATACTACTTCCACTAGCACTGTTATCAACACTGATGTTCTTCAATTAAGTCTCTACCTACCTTGATGAATATGGTGGGGAGAAACTGACTTAATGCCCCCAAGTCATTCTCTGTCTACTGGCAGTTCGGTGTTTTGGATTTGTCGTGATGTCAGGTATTCATGTTAATGATGAGCATTCACAGAATCCTAATATCAATTAATCATTAATCATAATGTGCTATCTCACCATGGTCACACTTATCAAAGGCTTTTGCAAAGTATGTGTATATAACATCTGCATTCTGTTTGTCCTCTAGAGCATCCAGGACCTTGTCGTAGTGGTCAGTAGTTGGGACAGACAGAAGCGACCTGCTCTAAACCCATGCTGCCCTGGGTTGTGTAATTGATGGTTATCTAGATGAGTGGCGATCTTGCTTCTTAGAACCCTTTCAAAGATTTTGTGATATGGGACGTTAGCGCTATTGGTCTGTAGTTCTTTATCTTGCACATATCCACAGCAAAATACACTTATTGATATCTGTGATTCTCCTTAATTTGCACATTACTAACCACAGCAAAATACACTTATTGATATCTGTGATTCCCTTAATTTGCACAGTTCTAACCAAAATTCTAATACAACTATTGCTCCATAATACTTAAGCTAGTCATAAGTTTGCCTAAGATACCCCAATATAGAAACTATATTATGCCAATATATCACCTTTATCATTAATATATAAACTAATTGCTAACTTTTTATACTAATTGTTAAATTCTCAATGTTTAAATCCAGTACCTAAATTTTGAAACCTAACCTAACCTTACAATCTGTATATCCATTGTATAGCTATTGAGTAAGACCTATCATAAGACTGCCTGAAAAGCCTAGGCATACTAGGCATATTATTGGCCATCTTGTAATATCAACTTTAATGTATAACTATAAGTACCCCCCACCTTGTATTACACGAAATAAAGAATTTGAATTTGAATTTGAATTTGAATTTGAATTGCCATTGCTTTACTGCCGCCTTTGTGGAGTGGGCTATGTCTGGTTGTTTTTAGTAACTGCGGGACGACCCTAGTGTCCATGCTCCCTCTCCATAGGATGTTAAAAGCACGTGATAGGGGCTTCTTGCAGTTCTTGATGAACACTGAGTTCCATGAGTCAGGACCTGGAGCGGAGTGCATGGGCATGTCGTTTATCGCCTTTTCAAAGTCATGTGGCGTCAGGGTAATGTCAGACAGGCTTGCGTCTACCAGGTTCTGTGGCACTCTCATAAAAATCATTTAGGTCTTCAACTTTTAGTCTGGTTAGCGGCTCACTAAAAACTGAGTCATACTGGGACTTTAGTAACTTACTCATTTCCTTGCTGTCATCTGTGTAAGACCCATCTCGTTTTAGTAGGGGCCCAATACTGGATGTTGTTCTCGACTTTGTTTTGGCATAAAAAAAAGAAATACTTTGGGTTTCTTTCAATTTCATTTATGGCTTTTAGTTCTTCCCGTGTTTCTTGATTCCTGTAAGATTCCTTTAGTTTTAATTCGATGTTTTGCTATTTCTCTGACCAGTGCCTCCTACGTATTCAGATATATTGGCCTCTTGTAGCCGCTCTGTTATTCTTTGCCTTCGCCTGTATAGGAGCGCCTCTCTCTTCTATTTTACATCTTCTCCTCCTTTTCCTTAAGGAATTTGCCTTGAGCAAACCTCAAGTGCCACAGAGTTAATTTGTTCTAGACATAGGTTAGGATCCGTGATGCTTAGACTATCTTCAGTTTATATCATTTAGGACTTGGTTTACTTGGTCCCACCTTATGTTTTTGTTACTGAAGTTGAAATTGGGGAAGACTCCCTCAGACTGATCACATTTTGTTGATCTGGGGCTCCCACATGCATGTCTGGACCTCTATTATGTTGTGATCTGAGTATATTATTTTTGATATGATGACATTTTATCAGATCCTCATTGTTAGTGAAGATGAGGTCCAGTGTATTCTCCAATCTTGTAGGCTCTATTATTCTCTGGTTTAAGGTGAATTTGGTGCAGAGATTTAAAGGCTCATGTGTGTGCGAGTTTTCATCTGAGCTGCCTCCTGGTGTTATCTCTGCTACCACATTTTAGGTGCCTATAGGTTGAAGTCCCCCAGGAGCAAGATGTTGGGGGTAGGAGCTGGAAGGTTTTCTAGACATTGGTCAATTTTCAGAAGCTGTTCCTGGAATTGGTGAGACGTTGCATCCAGGCATGTATATAACCACGATGACCAGGTTTTGATGTCGATCTTTACTGCTAAAACTTCAACTACATCATTTGAGGCATTTAGTAGTTCTGAGCATATAAGTGACTCTGTGATATACAGGCAACCCCTTCCTTTTTCCTGTCCGTCTGTCACATCTGTATAGGGTTTTAGCCAGGGATCCATATTTCATTGTCCAAGTGATCCTTTATGTGGGTCTCTGTGAAAGCCACAAACATTGCATTTGACTCTTAAGCAGTCCACGGATGTAAGGTATCTTGTTGTTTGTTGCTGGCTTTAGCCCTTTTATTAGCAAAGATGAATGTCGTTGGATTGGTGGTAGGTGGTATGGGGGGGGGCCTTTTTTACGGCACTAATATCTTGTTCTGGGGTGGAGGCCATTGACTGTGGTTCCACTCCACAAATGTGCAGTTGGTGTACGATTTCTGTCATTTCCCCGCCAGCTTTTTTTTCCCTTCCTTGCTAAAAAACCTCTCTCTTGGGGTGGCTGTGTCCCAGGTTTTCCCCTGGTCTGGATGTTCTGTGTGTCTTGTACCCTTTAGGTGGTGTGCCTGGGAAATAGGTTATAGCACTGTCTTTCCTGAATTGATGAGTGACACATTTCAGGGTGGAAAAGCTTTTCAAGAAGGTTGCATTTTCCTGTTGTCATATGGTATGTCATTTTCTGGGGTGGCAAGGGTTTCATGTCCCATCTGTTTTCCCAGAAATTCCATGCCTCAGATACCAAATGCATAATGTTTGCATAGGTCTGGTTTGTGTTTGCTTTTTTTTTGTGACTGTGTTCCTAATGTATTCCCTATTGGTGGTGTTTCCTGTCTCATTTCATCTTCAGTACTAGTGCTAAATCCTTTGTTCCTTCTCCAACACTAGCACCTTCAGGAGCACTGTCCACCGGGACAACACTAGCACCCTCCAGGAGCACTGTCTTCTAAGACAACACTAGCACCCCCAGGGCACTGTCCACCAGGACAACACTAGCACCCTCAGGAGCACTGTCTTCTGAAACACTAGCACCCTCAGGAGCACTGTCCTCCAGGACAACACTAGCACCCTCAGGAGAACTATCCTCCAGGACAACACTAGCACCCTCAGGAGAACTATCCTCCAGGACAACACTAGCTCCTCAGGAGCACTGTCCTCCAGTACAACACTAGCACCCTCAGGAGAACTATCCTCCAGGACAACACTAGCACCCTCAGGAGCGCTGTCGTTCAAGACAGCCCCTTCCAAACCACCCATCTTATTTTCCCAGCTGTCATACCATGTTGACATGTCTTTTAAGACGGATCTTTTATTGGTGTTCTTGTCTTTTAATATAGATGCAATTCCCTCATACAGGTATATCTCGTTTGGGCAGACCCAAAAACATCTCTCTGAGTTTATGTCAAGGGTGGTCACTGGTTGAAAATCCCTGCATATACCATGGGACCATTGACCACAGAGATTGCAAGCAATCCAGGCCTGTTTTCGTCCCTTACCCTTTCTACAGACTACACAGATCTTCATGGTGGTGGTCATCTTACAACACTTGACCACTCTCCTAGCTAGCTAGTCTATAATTTCTCGAAGTATTTACTTGTTTTTAACAGTTTCCAACGAATCCGTTTGAATCCGGTCCTTTGTTCACTTATTTCTTGGACGAATCCGGTTTATGCTCACTGTATATTTTAACTAATAACCACCTTAAGGTAGATCTGTCTATTTGTATTGTATCTATTTGTTGTAGTTCTGTTTGGGTGTTTAATAAGGGCGTGTAAACCCCGTCATCCTATGAATCCGGTCAGAGGAGACCTTGTTTTCAACGAATCCGTTTGAAACCGGCCGTTCGTTCACTTGTTCTTGACGAATCCGGCGAATCCGGATTAGTGGATAACTCATTTGGGCGTATCCAGTCGGTGATTTTAGACTAGCACATGAAAAGGACTACTGGGAGAGTATTTAACAGAGTAATATGTGTTCAGTTTGATAAAAAAAATATAGCTTGCGTGATGGAGCAGCCGTGCTGCTCAAATGCTTCAACTGCTTCGGTGTCTATGAACTACGAAGCTAAATGCTATATTCAGTGTTCTCAAATTCCAGTCCCATCAAACATGCTTCCATCTTCAGGAGTTATTTCCTTGAATAACATTTTACACGCCTCTAATGTTGAAATATGAGGCTGAATGCTGAAGAAATTAAGTTCAACGCTGTGGTTTTTATTTTTAATATTTTAGGGCATTTCTTAAATATTTCTGATGGATCCGTAACTTGTAAGCGGTTGTCGCATATACTCGATCCTTCTAAATTATACGAAAAGAAATATTTATCAAGGTTGACTTGAGCACAGTCAGTTGCTTGAAGAGAATTCTGTGCAGTAGACTGCTTCAACCAGACGAAATTCATGATGGGCTGAGGTGTTACAGTCCACTGATTTCGCAACTTTGTGTGAACGAAACTGAATGAGGATTCATATTTAGGTTTTCTCTATGTCTTCCTTCAAAGAATATGTGAAGAGTATCTCTACTTCTGATATTTTATATAGATGCTCCTGCACCATCTTTGTAGTGAGTATTCTTCACACAGGTATATCTGACCCTTGAAGTGCTTTGTTTCAGTCTTCGAGACAGTGGTTAACAGTCCAGCTGGTGTAATAATGCCTAGAAAAGTCTATCCTTCAGAAAATGGCTTGCGTAGTTTATCAGTGGGTGAAGCAGCAGTTGTCCCACAGTCATCTACAGTTCCTAGTGTACACAGAACCTCCTCATAATTTTCCAGAACTGAATCCACCGCTGTATAACGAGTCAGTCACCGTGATGGGCAGTTAGACTCCACTTGTTAGGTGGTAATGGAACATTAATGACACCATCAACTTCTTCCAAGTTCAAGTTGAAATATGGTGAATAAATTGTCCAGACGACCAATACAATTTGTCAAGTTCTTGAAAAGTTTATCCATGTGACGTGTCAGCAAGTGACTCATAACAAGGATTTAGACCTGTTCTTACCGTCATGCATCGCATCAGTGTTATTCATGGTGTCAGCCGTGGGGAACAAACCTTCCCGGAGGGATGATAGGAGGAATAACAGCGTCATTCTTCAAGTTTATGGATCTCACGTCGCTTTAGACCAGTTCTGTGTTGATCTTCGGTATTTGATCATAAGTGATAATATCACCAGTTTCAGAGAGAGGTTAGTAACTAATTGTTTATTTATGACGTGCATGACCAAGACCAGTGAGTTGCTGCGTTATGTTTAGGCCACAGATGACGCTGAATGTCTTGCGCAGTACTTAATGCCTTCGTTTGCGCATCTAGCTCATCTTCCTGGACAAAAGTATCTTCATTGACGTCGTTTATGAGTTGTTGTTTTTGTCATACCACTAATATCCCCAACAGCAAGTAAAAACTCTGGAATGTCCGCTACTGCATACTTCTTACTCTCACTGAGCAATCGTGTGGCTGTCATGGCTGATAATGTCCTCACGTATTTTCAGTGCCGCTGCCGCATGCATCAGTGACGTCATTCACTGGCTGATAAACTGGTATTGTAAACATTTCGTCAGAAACCCCTGATTTCACAAACTTGGTTAGCGGTGTGCGCGTAAACTTTAGAGGCATAACGAAGCTTGGTACTTTTCAAATTCAAATTCAAATTCTTTATTTCTAGTAATAAAATAGTGGGGTGTAATTATAGTAATGTACTTTTTATAAGTAGATATTACAAGAGGGCCCAATAATATGCCTAGGTATGCCTGGGGCTTTTAAAACAGTCTTATGATAGGTCTTACTCAATAGAGACACAATGATTATACTGATTGTAAGGTTAGGTAATTGTATTGTTTAAATTTGGGTTTTTACAATATTGAGGTATTGAAATTTAAACATTTAAAAATTTAACAATTAGTTTATATATTAATGGAAAAAAGGTGATGTATTGGCATAATACCGTTTCTATATTGGAGTTTTCTTAGGCAAACTTATACTAGCTTAAAATTATGAAGCAATAGTTGTATAAAAATTTTTAAGTCAGTCAGTGAAATTAAGGGGAATCACATATATCAAAAAATTTTTTTGCTGTTGATATGTGCAAGAAAAAAGTAGTGTTCATGTAGTTAGCTAAATTTGGGTGCGTGAGATAAGATTTTTTTTTAACGGTGCTTTTAAAAGTGGAGGTTGTGTCCCCCAGTTCTAGAGTTTTCAGGCGGGGGTTTCCCAGTTTTTAAAGGCCCCTTTTTTATGCGCATTGAATTTTTGTATAGATTTAGTTGGACAGGGGGAATGTAAAAAGAGATGTTTATGTCTGGTATTATGTCTATGGGTCCTGTCACAACTGTAAAGAAAGTTTTTTGCTCAGGGTTAAAGTTGGAATTAATGGTTCTAAAATGTAGATAGCAGGTAGTAAGTATGGATGTTCTGGACAGTGGTAGGTTTAGGTCTTTGAAGAGGGGGGGGTGTGCTGCCTAGCGTTGGATTGCGTGATAATTCTTACTGCGGTTTTTTGTTGGGTTATTATTGGCTTTAGGTGGGGAATTGCTGTTGATCCCCAAGCACAAATGGCATATGTGAGGTAGGGGTAGATGAGTGAATAGTATGTGGTAGGGCTGATTGTGGTACAAAAGTAACGTATCTTAGAGAGGATCCCCCCAGTTTTGGACACTTTTTTATGTGTTGGACATGGGTGCGTTTTAGGCTGCTGTCAAGGTGAAAAGGCCCCGGAAAACCCCCCATTATGTTTAGCAATAGGTGTAGTGTTGATCTTTTAAAGTTTAATTGTGGATCATCTGTTCTGTTGCCAAACATAATATGAAGGGCTTATCAGTGTTGAGTGTAAGTTTATTGGCTGTCATCCATGTTGATATTTTTATTAATTCGTCGTTAAAAAGGTATTAAGCGTGGCAAGGTTTGTGTGGGGGGTGACATGTTGTGTCGTAAGCAAAGAGTTTTTTGGTTTCAGGTGTTGTGAAAATTGGGAAGATCATTGATGTTAAAAGGAAGAGCAGGGGGGCCCAAAGGGCACTTCCCTGGGCTCCGGGTGTCTAGTGGTAGTGTCGGGGGGATGTGTTTTTTAATAGTGACATACTGATACCTATTAGTGAGGTAGGATTTGAAGTCCCGCTAGTGCATGACCTTTTTTTTCCTAGTGGTCAAGGTTTATTTAAAACTTTTCCCTTTGGTCAATAAAAAGTCCTAATGGGTATTCCCTATTTTTGAGTGCTGTGTGCAGGTCCCATCATTTTTTCTATTGCACGTTAGTGCCTTTTTTTTTTTCCTGAAGCCAAATTGGCAGGGGGTTTGGGATGCTTTTTGTCGTTATAAACAGTATAATCTCTTGACAAGTTTCTCGAAGATTTTGGTTTGCAACGGGGAGATTTGATATAGGCCTATAGTTGTTTACGTCTGTGGGGGCACCACCTTTGTGTATTGGTGTAACATCATTGTTACCTTCGTCAAAAAGAACGAATAAATTCAACATCGTCTCCGACACAGGATTAGAACCTCTTTTTTGGGAATGAAATCCTGCGCCTTCTAGATAAAGCTGGAATTTTGGATTCTTATTCTTCTGCAAAGGAAACACTCTATTCCAAAATTAATAAAAAGGCAAAAGTATCGTAACTGGAGCAATACACAAGTTGGTTTTTGCAAGATTTAAAAGAAAAGGGTTGGTGTTTTAAGCAGTGTTCTCGCGCTGTCAGTAGCCACGAACAGTGTAAGATAAGGGGGTTTATTACGAGTTTTCCGCGCTGTCAATAACCACGAACAGATACTATATAAATATCCTTCACATAGCCACATATTTTGACTATGTGAAAGATATTTATATTAGTATCTTTTCCCAGGCTACTGAAAAAGCGCGAGAAACTGTTAATTTTTACCCCCTTGCGAAGCCAATTTGACGAAATTACTTATTATTGTCAGTTTCCTGAGGTTGACTTCACTAGAAAAGGGAAAGTCTTATCCCCCATTTTGCATGCAAAAATTTTCGCTTGCCTTATTAAGACGAACGTTGCTATTTAAACCAAAAACGCAAGTTTTCTTATTCAGTACGACATTATATATATATTGTAATGGCCCCGTTTCCTTTTTTCCTCTGAAAGATATTTAAAGGGTTAATTATAAGTGAGTGACGCATGTTGTGAATATCATTTTCGTCGGAAAATTTGGACAGGGCAGCGGGGGAAAGGGGCGGGGGTGGAAGCTCCCCTCGTTGATATAGAGCTCTAACAGTTGGTATAGAGCTCTAACAGTTGGTATAGAGCTCTAAACAGTTGGTATAGAGCTCTCAACATTTGGGTATGGTCTCAACATTTGGGTTGAGCTCTCAACAGTTGGTTTTGGTTTGGTCCAACAGTTGGTTTTGGTTTGACCAACAGTTGGTTTAGCCCTTTCCCAACAGTTGGTTTAGAGCTCTCTCGTTGGTTTAGAGCTCTCAACGTTGGTTTAGAGCTCTAACAGTTGGTATAGAGCTCTCAAATTGGGTTTTAGAGCTCCAACATTTGGGTTTAGAGCCTCAACAGGGGGTATAGAGCTCTAAACAGTTGGTTTAGACCCTCAACAGTTGGTTTAGAGCCTCAACAGTTGGTAGAGCTCTCAACAGTTTATAGAGCCCCAACAGTTGGTATAGAGCCCCAACGTTGGTATAGAGCCCCAACAGGGTTTTTTAGAGCCTCAACAGTTGGTATAGAGCTCTCAACAGTTGGTTTAGAGCCTCAACATTTGGGTTTAGGCCCCAACAGTTGGGTTTAGAGCTCAACAGTTGGTATGATCTCAACATTTGGGTTTTAGAGCTCTAAACAGTTTTTTTAGAGCTCTCAACGTTGTTTAGAGCTTCCAGCAGTTGATCTAGGACTCTAGGTTTAAAACAGTTGGTCTACTTCCCAAAAAATACAGCACCAGTACCTACTTACCACCACAACATACACCCAGTACCTTTTACCAATAATAACTGTAGAGGTAAACATGTATTTGGTCAAGACAGTAGTTGGGTAATGTTATATATGTATGACAGAATGTATATAGGATGATGTTATATTATTTTGTTTTTGTTTTAGCCCGGATAAAAGTGACTTATTTTCCCCTTATGACATGTAATGTACGGTGTCGATTTTAGACATGTACTTTGTTGTAGACATGGAGAGACAAATAACCTGTTATGTCTTAATGTTCTAAGGTTGTTTGAATATTCAAAGTTAAGGGGAGACAGGGGGGGAACAGAGGGCCTGAAATTTAATTTAAGGTATCTATTTAGAAATGTAGGATAAATAATCTGCACTTTATAGTAATGTTTACTTTTTTTGTCTCTGGTTTGGTATGGAGAAACAGGAGAACTGGAGTAATCCTGCCCGTTTGGTGTCCTATGTGTTTTTTTTTGTTACTAAAATGTGTGTTGGTATGTGTGGGTATGGAAAAATAAAAGCTGTACAATATGAAGGTGCTTTGGGGGGGTTTTGGGGTTTTTATTATGGGGGTACATCTAGGGAAATTACCCTGGAGGGGTTAGAGTTTCATGTACTGTTTTTTATTAATGAGTGTTGTTGCATATATAGGCTTGTTTAGTTAGGTGTTAGGTGGATTGTAAAGAAAAGTGCTGATTTTTATTATGTTGAGAGGGTGGTTCTTGGTATGATAAAGTTAAGATTGATATAATTGCAATTTATGTATAATGTGTTTTTTAATAAAATATAAAAAAAAAATTTCCACCACAACATACAGCACCAGTACCACTTACCACCACAACATAAGCAATACCATTTACCCCCCCACAACATACAGCACCAGTACCTATTTACCACTACAAACAGTACTAGTACCTACTTACCACCACAAACAGTACCAGTACCTATTTACCACCACAAACAGTACCAGTACCTATTTACAACCACTAACAGCACACGTACCTACTTACCACCACAACAAACAGCACCAGTACCTACTTACCACCACAACAAACAGTACCAGTACCAACGTACCACCACAACAAACAGCACCAGTACCTACTTAGTACTCAGTAACGTACTGAAACTATACACCATAATATGAAAGAAAACATTATAAAAAAATCCAGATTCAATCAGTCTTTTATATTTTTATTTTTGAACTGGTTGTATGAGAAACATCAGAGTTTCAGTGGCGGGTCATCATATGACAGACCTACGTCCTCTTTCCTCAAGAATGTTACCAGATTTAACAGTCACACACCATGCGTGTATATCTTGCCTTGGTATGTGGTAACTGGTTCAGAGAGCTGAGCAGTTGATAAATTAGACACATGTTCAACACTTGGGTATCTTTACTGAGGAAACGCCAATGCTTGGCGAAACGTTTTCTCAGTGGAGATACCAAAGTGTTGCATATTCGTCTAATTTATCATGTTGCTTTGGTGTTGATGGCCACGAGTCTGGGGAAGCCTGGTTCACACGCTGATACGTACCGCTTTATTTATTAGTTAGGCCACGAACTTGAAGACTGGAGTGAGCTTCTCCAGCTGGTCCTTGAAAGACTTATTTTGTATTTGTGCTTAAACATTACCGGAAAGTTCATTACATTGTTCTGAACTGTCCTGGTATGCATTCGTGTTGCATCTTCTGCCTCGGAGTTTCGTTCTATTGTTTCGAGCTATGGACTCATTCAGCACTTCAAGTAGTGTCGAAGTCATTCCATATTTTAAAAGTTTGAACGAGATCTTTCACAATCTCTGTTTCCTAAAAGACTACAAATGGTTGAGTTCTTCAATACGTTTGTTTCTGAGTGATGGTACGAGTCTGGTGGCCTTCTCTGTGCCCTTTCTAATACACTAGGACCCCCGTATCCGCGGGGACATGTTCCATGGACCTGCAGTGAATACCAAAACCGTGGATAGTAGCGAACCCTGTATATGTCTTTTTCTTTTGCATACTTATTATAAAGTTTAATAGATAAATTATGCACAGTAAGTGGAGAATTAAGATCTTTTCACTGATGGTAAGCACTTCCCATCAGTATATGTAATTGAGAAAGTTAGTCAGCCATGATCTTTTGTTGCAGAATGCATACTGGTTTTCCGGTTATTAGGTTATTATTTTCTAAAAAAATAAAGTTTATACCCTCAGTTGACGTTAAGGTTAATGGTGAAGTGAAAAGAGTGAAGGAGGGAGGAAGCAGCACTCTGGAAGATAACAGTGATATGAGAAGAACTCAATATGTGAGTCATACAAGTCTGCTAATAAGACAGGAATTGCTTGAAAGTAACACAGAGGAGCTGACCAACCGAAGCTGGACACCACACACACGTGTAAGGGGTCGCAGTGTAGGCCTGGAAATCTACACGACCTCTTTTGGGCACTGAAGGAGTTGAGACACTAACTGAACTTATTTCTATTATATATAACAAGTTCTACTCAGTTGGTATATTCATTACTTCAGAAACACCTGATAAGACGTGAGAATACACAAGACCAGCACCTCTACTTCTGGGTATATTTCTCCTGCCTCGTTTACGGACTCTTATTTCAGCTATATATACTCTTAAACCCGTGCTTTGTTTACTGATTTGGAAAAGCTTGTATACCAAATGGAAAATCAGTCATCATACAAATTTTAAAACTGTTTTTTGACTGTTTCATCTACTCAGCCGGAACCCCCCCGTCTGACCACTATACGTACGGGGTTTTTGTGTCAAGTACATTCTACTATATAGAGCTGATAAAGCCCTATTTAAGACTAAACTTAAATTGAAAAGGTGTATTCTATTACATGTGCTTCAATTCCTAGTTTGTTCCCTTTCTAGACATTCCCCACAAGTACACCTCCGTAACAACGACTCTCAGTACATTACTAGGGTCGTTTTGGAAAATTTATGTTAGAGAACAAGAGATTTATCCAGTGTATAACCCTCCCCCCCCCTTTCGAATATTAATCATAAATTCATTATTTGACGGGATATTCAATACGGGAAATAGTCTTATCGTGATTATCTCACAAAAAGGCCCCGGGTTTGGTTAGCAACGCACTCGGCCCTTTGATTGTACGTGGTTCGTTTCCCCGGCATGGATGGAAACGTTGTGTATTTTTCCCTTGCATTTACTGTCCCTGTTCACCTAGCATTAAGTAGGAACCTGGGTGTTAGTCGACTGTTGTGGGTGGCATCCTGAGGGTGGTGGTATCCCTTTAAAATAGATAGGCCTGGTTTAAAAATAGATAGGCCTGGCTTAGATATAGATAGACCTCGCTTAGAAAAAAACTGAGGTAAGAAAACAATTCTTAGTTTGTAAAATTGATTTGTGCAATAAAGAAACATATACTTTAGTGTGAACTCGTCGATATAAAATATAAGAAGAAAATTATAAATAAAAGTAGTGGGCTGTTTGTGGTATATTTACATAAAAGTTAAGTTTTTTTTAAATGTTCATTAAAAGAAATAAAAACAAAAATTTCAAAGGGCCCTAAAAAAAGTTAGGATTTATACACCGAGAGGTGTTTTTTCTCCGTGTATGGTCAGGTACTGACTTTAGGTGCCTGTCCAGCCCTTTTTGAAGACAGCCAGGGGTCTATTGGTAACCTTTTATGTATGCTGGAAGGCAGTTAAACAGTCTTGGGCCCCCCCTGTGTTGTCCCTCATCGTGCTAGTGGCACCCCTGCTTTTTTTGGGGGGGATGTTACATCGTCTGCTGAGTTTTTTTTGCTTTCATAGGGAGTGACTTTCGGTGCAAGTTTGGTACTAATCCCTCGAGAATTTTCCAAGTGTATATAATAATGTATCCCCCCGCCTGCCCAGGGGTACAGGTTTTGGGAAATTCAATTCCCAGTAATTGAGGTGGTTTATCGCAGTTATGCGTGCCGTGAAGGTTCTCTGTACATTTTCAAGGTCAGCAATTTCACCTGCCTTGAAAGGTGCAGTTAGTGTGCACAATATTCCAGCCTAGATAGAACAAGCGACCTGAAAAGTGTCAACATGGGTTGGCATCCCTGGTTTTCAAGGTTCTCATTATCCATCCTGTCATTTTTTTGGCAGATGCGTTTCTACAGTGTTATGGCCTTTAAGGAGAGATCTTCGCGTCATGATCACTCCCAGGTCTTTGACGTCAGTTTTTTGCTCTATTGTGTGGTTGGAAATTTTTTTTATATTCCATAGATTTTTGATTTTACGTTTTCCATATCGGAGTAACTGAAATTTTTTATCATTGAACTTCATATTTTTTCTGCAGCCCATTTAAAGATTTGGTTAATAAGAAAAAAAAATATTATACGTATATATATATATATATATATATATATATATATATATATATATATATTTTTGTGTGTGTGTGTATGTTTGTGTATGTATAATTAGTAATAATGATAATAAATAAGAAGTCAACGTAGAAGAAAACAATATGTTCAGGGATTCTGTCCTCCCGAAGCGGTTAATAAAGTACACATCTGAATATAAACTTTTTTTTTGCTCAAACATCACCGGGAAATATATTGTGTATACATTACTGAAGGAAACAAAAACACATACAGAGCGTAAGAGAGTTACACATGGGAACCAATAAGGTGAGTTCTCGATCCGTCACTACCTTGTCTTAATTGCTCGTCCACCGACTGATCGTTACTCAGACGATACATTAACTCATGACCCTACACTGTGTGTGCCTCGTTCCTAGACGGAAGGTTCTTGTACTAATATCTGTAGCCATCCTCTCATTCCTCCAGAGAAGTCTTGAAGGGGTACATGGAAGGGGAGCAGGGGGGTGTCGGTGGAACCTGGTACACCAGGAAGTCCAGAAGGGGGTCCATGTCGTAGTCTTCATGTTTATGTTGCAAGACTTTGCAACACCTTTGACCCCTTCTCCTCTTCTGCAACACAGAAAGAGAAGTGAAGGAGGGGGAGGAGGGGGGGATAGTAAGGGTGGGGAGGAGGGGTCGATAGTAGGGAGGATCAGTAAAGGAAGGGCCATAAAAGGGGGGATAGAAGGGGGACGGTGAGGGGTAATAAGGGAGAGGCAGTAAGGAGCGATAATAAGGGGGGATGCAGTAAGGGGGGGATAATAAGGGGGAGGCGAAGGGAGGAATAGTAAGAAAAGGGCAGTTTGTTTACTGTTTTGGGGGTCGTCGGCTAGCACTCAGGCCACGTTATAGACATACCTTTTTTTGGATCATTATTGGACATAGCTCCTGCATGCCTGTTATTGGACAAAGTCTGTGTTGGGACAGCATAGATGTTGTAGTGTGGACTTAGTCATTAATCTCGTCTTGCAACTTGTGTGGGGCACTGACTTCGTTTTGAATGGTTCATCCAGCCTCGAGTGCTACTTTTGTGAGGGACTCTGCTACTCTTGTGAGGGACTCTGGAAATCTTGTGAGGGCCCTCGGGGTTTTGTGATGTACTCGGGAAGTCTCACACTGGAGGCTTCAGTAACTCCAGTCATGAGACTTAGTATTCGGATTTTAAAGGAACTTTGCTAACATTTCATAGTTGACATGAAGAGTGTTTGGGAACCCTGTCATTTGTGTAACTATTGTGCAGTTATGTTATATTCAATATAGACTTGCAAAAATTTCATCGGGGGGGAAGATGGGGGTTTTTTATATCTACTGGGCAGAATCAGCCTCCCATGTTTTTTTGGAGTTTTTTTTCATGTCAAGATTTCGAGTTGGGCAACATTGTTTTGTATATACTTAGTCGACGCTGCACTTCAGTTTTTGATATTACGTTATGGTTATGGATTCGTGAGATATTCGATCTGGGGATATAGGCTCACGCTTCCAAGTGGACTTCCAGAGTTGGACAAGTCCAGGTTAGGAAAAAGGTTTGTCGGGGAAACAGCACAAGTGTTTTTTGGGGCGCGGGTCTTAGTTATATAAACCCACAGCTGGGTTTTTGGTCCTCTGACTGAGGCCTTCCACTGGCTTACCAGTCCCCCCCCTTTTTAAAAATTTAAAGGGTTTATAGTATAACCTAAATCAGGTTGGGGACTTACGTGACACCCTCATCAAGATATGCACTTTGTAATGTTAAGGGATCTTTTTAGTACTGAAATAACCTCTATGAGATTCTGTATACACAGTCGATACTGTCGGTTATAACACGCACCAACACACACGTAAATACAAAGTATTACTGCACCTTCATTCAGTCCTTGAGCTTCAGTATAACTTAGTTTTGAATTAATAGCGTTTTTTGCGCTTACAGCATCTTGCAACGATTGCCAGTAACAGTCTTCTGTTATCCCAGTGATGGTGCCAGGCTGGGGAGACGACCCTAACAGGTGACCCAGTATCCCAGTGATGGTGCCAGGCTGAAAAAACGAGTCTAACAGAAGGTGACCCAGTCCCCCAGTGATGGTGCCAGGCTGAGAGACGGTCTAACAGAAGGTGACCCAGTATCCCTAATAGGAAGATGACACGATAATACTAATGTGAAGACGCTGATCGTCAGAATGGAGATCACATGATGCCTATGTATGAAATTGCCTGATATAGAGTTGTGATGGTAACCCATACACTTACTCTTCAAGGAGGGACCGGGGGGATGTGTCCTTCAGTTTTTTTGTAGGGTTCTTGATGCCACGAAATTGGAGCTATGCTCTTCTTCTTTGGGAAAATAAGGATAACCTCCCTACCGAAATTTAGTTCCAACAGCAACAATACTAATAATAATATATTATCAATTAAAGGTGGTTGGTAACGCTCTCAGCTCACACAGTGAGTGTCCCTGGTCGATTCCCGGTATGGGAACACCTGCTGTCCCTGTTCACCTAGCAACAAGTAGGTACCTGGGTGTTAGTCGAATGATATGGGTCGCATCCTTGGGACAAAATTAATCTAAGTTGCCCGAAAAAAACTCTGCATAACCAGGGGCTTTTTTGTATAGTTTTCAGTGATGTGAGCTATGGTCTTTATAAGTTGTATCATATACTTGTAGAAATAAAAATTATTATTAACAACATACCAGAAAAAAACAATCCAGACAAGGTCACAGCCACACAAAGAGGATTCTCTGCCACGTTGATGTGTCCCTCGTCAGCTCTTTGACCACTGGGGTGAAACTGCTTCATGAAGCTCTTCGAGAAGGTTGGAGGAGAGGTCGAGCTCTGCCTCGCCGTGTATACCTGGTAGATCACAGGTGAGATTAATTATCTGAAGTAGCTCAGAAAAGTCCTGAAAACTGAAAAAAATGGTAACAAGCCGGGAAAATTTTTGGGAAAGATCAATCAGAATGACATTACAAAAACATACCACAAGTTCCCACCATCTTATAGTTCGTGCTGTAGCAAGAATTAAAAATGGTATCCCGGCTGGCTTCTGTTGCGCCGGTTTGGAGTTTTTCGACTCACTAACCGCGAGTTCAGTTCCCGCCCGTACCGTGGGTTTTTGTGACAATCTTCAGTGAACTGTTAAAAACTTTCCTCTTGCCCCAAGGTAAAGTGCAGACACTGTATCACAGCCAGTCACTGCATGTAACGTCACTGCATGTAACGTCAAATGCTTACTGGTATATTCAGTGTCATCCCAAATTTGACGTATGTTCTACAGCACTTGTTACGCCAGCTACGGCCTAACAAGTGCGCGTCACTAGTAATGGTTACCCTCTCCCCCCAACACGACCAGCAAGTCAGTGTCCCAACAACAACCACTGGCAGATCTTCTGACTCAACTACGGCAAAGTTGTTCCCAAAAAAATAAGTGTTCCTTTCTCTCTTGTTTATACTGAGGTGTAAACCTATTGTTCTGGTTGACTCGTTGCTCTCTGGCTTATTATTGTTATATTGTTGATTTAACTATGTAAATACCGTACATATCTTGAAGGAATATACGGGGGAAGAAAATTGCTCCCTCTGTTTGTGTTTGCCTCTGATTATCTGGGTTGTTCCTTGTCTGGAGTTTTAAGTTACGGCCCTATACAAAAACCCTAGAAATTGCTACCTGCGACCCCTTTGGTTTTTGTGTTACACTCTAAACAGAGTGTAAAGTTACCTCTAAACAGAGTGTAAAAATTACACTCTAAACAGGTGTAAAATTACACTCTAAACAGAGTGTAAAATTACACTCTAAAAAAAATTTTAAAAACAAGTTGCATCATACTTGCTCTGGTCAACTGGCAGACACCTTTTTCCCGGGTGACACACGCATGGGTGGCACTGTCTGGGTGACACATGCATGGGTAGCACTGTCTGGGTGAAAACATGCATGGGTAGCACTGTCTGGGTGAAAACACATGGGTAGCACTGTGTGACATATGCATGGGTAGCACTGTCTGGGTGACACACACATGGGTAGCACTGTGTGACACACGCATGGGGCACTGTG